>PVJX010050070.1:0-10848 GCA_004027295.1 Dolichotis patagonum | reverse complement strand
GAGAGGAGAGGAGAGGAGAGGAGAGGAGAGGAGAGGAGAGGCGAGGAGAGATAAATACGCTTCATCAGGCATAATGGCACATTCTTGTAGTCTCACCTACTCCAGGGACAGACCAGAGAGGATTAGGTAAATCTATTAGAGTTTATAAACAGCCTAGGCAACATAGTGAAATTCTGTGTAAAAAAATAGTGTTTTATAAATAGGACCATTTCCTTTTCCTCTCCAATTCTATATTTTCTATCACAGTGTAATCACTATTCTTGTAGTAGTTACTTGTATTACTGTGCTGGTATGAAACATGTATTTTTGTAGTGTGGAAAGATGTGATATTTTTACATGATGTTGTTAGAGTTATCTGCTGCAATAGAGAAGCAAAACTTATAAAATGAACAGGTTTATTGAGTTGAGGACGTGGAAAGGAGCACACAACCCATGGGGGCTGGGCTGTCTCCTTCGACCAGATACAGAGAGGCAGAGGGTTATATGACCTCTGATTGAAGTGGCGCATGGGGCGGATACTGATGACGTGTGAAGAACTGATTGGAATTCTCTATGAGTGCAAACAGGAAGGGGAGTAGCAATCAGGGCTGAAGAAGCAGGAAGTGGTAAGTGTTTCCGCTTTGGCTTTCTGCCATGTTAGACCACCGCCATAATTGTACAGTAATTTATACTAGGGCAAAAACATTTCAGATGTATTATGGGGGTGTTAATATAATATGTCATAGCATAGAACTTTACACTGGGTTCTACTGTCCTGTGTTATGTAGCTGGGTATATTAATCTTCTAAAATATTAAATATATCATAGGTAACACCAATTTCCTTGTTATAATCCCTCATAATAATCAGAAAGTCACAGAGAAGATATATCTGAAAGAGAGGACTGAAGCTTTAAGAAAAGTTATGTGGTCCTTTTTAACTTGGATGGAAAGACACTAAGGAAAATTTCATAAAATGTACTTTCTAAATTTTCTTTGCTTAGTGTTTAAGTTTAGATAATAGGGATAGTGAGGGGGAAAAGAAGAAAAACAAAAGAAAAATTTAAAAATGTCAAATATGTTATCAGTCTATTACATAGCCTGTTATATCACTTAACAAGAATTCATTTCATAGTCACCTAATCTGAATCAGAACTGCTATGAATTCTAGAAAAAATTAAGAGCAATAAATAATAAACTAATTTTTCTTTTGCTAAGAAGAATTTTCAGTTGTCCTACTGAAGTCTTTATTACTTCAATATCTAAGAATGGAACACCAAAATTCTCAAAGCAAGAAACAGATTTGAAGAAAATCTAGAAACATTTGCATTATTACCTTCTTTGTTATCTAAGCAGGAGAATTTATATATTTTAAATAAAAATTTTCTTTTAAAAATTCAGACTCAATCATATCATGCACTGTTTAGTAAATCATCATTTTAAGTTCCAGCAAGCTAATTTTATTTTTCCCTTCTAACATTGCATCTGAATAGTATTATACATAATAACGGGATTTTACTTCTTCCTTTATCTTCCAAGACATCCTTATTCTATCTCCGAAGTTTTTACCATGGTAATTATCTACTGCAATTGCAAATCCACAAAATTCATAAGGAGAGAGATATTTTTCATAATTTGATCTTCCTGTTTTTTGGCATCTTGTATCATAATAACACTAACATCTTTAAAATTTTTTTTTAGTTTTAAAAATAAAAACAGAAAAAGGCTAGAAATAATACAAATTTTAAAAAATAACAGTAAGAAATCAACACTAGTTAACATATTATACATTGTTATCTTAGAAGTAGTTGCTCAAGTTACAAAATCAAAGCATATAAAAATGAACAGATAATCAAGCAATGAACACTAATATCTTTCCCAGTGTCTTTTCTCTTCCTAATTGTTTATCAAAATGTGAACTGCGACCTATACATCCAACCATTCCCATGTGGGAAGACCTTCTAAAGTAGAACAGGCAACAATGAAAATAATTCAGCCATCAGTGCTTTTAACCTAGCAAAATTAATTTTAAAAAGAAAATTTCATTCTACTTTTCAGCAAGAGGTTTAGAACATCCAGTATATGTCATGCTTCTCTTTAATAACAATACTGGTTTCTAAGTTAAAGTGCACGCATTTGGTAAATATGTGTTATTCTAATACTGTACAGTGGTCCAGGATATAGATTTATATTACTACAAGTATTCAATAAAATATGAATTGTTTCATACTTATAATTATGCTATTATAAAAAAATTAATTCTTCATAGCTAGAGTAGCATCACATTAATAATTATGTATCCTGATGTGAAAATAATATTTTCCTTATTCCTGAAGATATAACAATGATCTAAACTTTATTTTATTTTCATTTCACTTGAATGATACATTGTGTGTGTGCGTGTGTGTGTGTGTTTGTTTATTGCTTTATTGCTTTATCTGTGTGCATAATCTGGGAAAAGTTAAAAACAATGTTTAGCTTTTCAGTTAAAAGATTCAGCTTAATATATTTTAAATTACTAGTTACACTGTTTTCATTGCAGTTACCAAGCTCTATAGTTTAAAAAAAATGTTCATTTATCAACTGTATTCATCTAACACCTCAATAAACTACAATTATATTGTAGAAATGAAGCTATTGATTATAAAAGTAAGCATAAAATTAACCTTATCTCACAGCTTTACAATTTCTTATCATGATTTTGGAAAAAAAACAAACATTTCTAAAAGTCCTGAATACAGTTGGTTAAGAAGAAAAAAATAAAACAATCTAATTCTGAGTTAGAAAATTCATGTCTGAATTAGTAACAAAAAAAACCTAAGCTAATGAGAAAATATGTGAAGCAAAGACAAATTAACAATCATAAAAGTATTAATTAGCATGTATCCAACCAAATAGATTTTAGGAAAAAGTACATAATTAGCAAACATTTCTTCTTAAACATTTACAGTAAGAAAACCATTATACAGTGCTTTTTTAAAAAGACAATGAAATGCACAATTCAAACTATAGTGATGATATAAACGCCAGGCAGCACTGTAGAGAAATAAGACAGAGTATGGATACAGGACATTCTAAAGTTTTGCTTGGTTTGTTATTTAAATATGGTTGTTAAGAAGGTCTTGCTGAAAAGGAATACTTATGAGAAGATCTGAAAGAAGAGAGATGAGATTTTGGGGTGTCTGGGATGCAAATCTACTCAGGGAGAAATAGCAACTTGGTCTTTACATCATATTTCAGTGATCTAAACAAATTGGAACATGTAGATTTAGTTTACCTCATAAACTCTTTTGGCTATGGTTACCTATAATGTCACTAATTGTGCTGTAACAAACAACATTACTGTGAACATTTTGTGCATATCTCTTTATGTATTTGATCAAAGGTTTTCTTTGGATTCAGAACTGCAGTATTGCAGAAAATGTGCTTATAAAATTTAATAAGTGACATCTATGCTTCAAAGGGGGCTTCATCAATCAAGATCTTTACAGTAACATAGAAGGGAATGTGTTGATATCACATAACCATTTAGTTTTCATCAAAATAGAAGGGAATGTGTTGATATCACATAACCATTTAGTTTTCATCAAAATAAACAGGCATAAAATGTACATTACTTTAATACTAAGTCTTTGCCTGTCAAAACATTTGCAAGATATCTGAGTCCTTTTCTTTAAATTACTGGTTTATATCTGCCTTCATTTTTTTCTATTTTTTTGGGAATATAAATTAATGGCTATACGTTTGTAGTCATTTGACTTATGAGTTTGTGTATAAAAATTATAAAGCAAGTAGTACTGTAAATAATGTTAGAAGTTTTAATGTTGTAAAGCACAACCACTAGCTCAAAATCAATTTTTAAATATTTAAAATAATGATACAAATCTTACAAATTTTGTAGTTTGTTTTTCTGATACCATGGATTGAACTCCGGACCCTCACACTAAGCTACATCTCTGGCCCCTTTTTTCACTTTTATTTTGATTCAGTGTCTCCCTAAGTCTCTAAATTGCCCAGAGTAGGCTCCATATTTTAATGATCCTGCCTCAGCTTCCCAAAGGGAAGAGTGCAGATTATAAATATGTATCACAATGACTTTGTTCTTTGGTTTCCTTCTTTCTTGTTCATAGATTAATTTCTAGGATTTCAATTAGAAACATGGCAGACATTTTCTGCTAGTTATACACTTATACTTTACCTTAATCTTTCTTGTTCATATTCAAAAATACTTAAATTTAATGTCATAGTCATCACATTGCTTCATATTTTGTAAAAACATAAGTTTTGAATCAAGGAATATTTCAGAGCTCAAGGATTTAATTATCAATTCATTAGGATTTTATGGAGATTTATATTTAATTATTCATATCATCTATATTTAATTAGTATTTTGCTTTCCTTTCTTGTTATTTTAGAGAGGAGGAATACCTTATACCTTTTCCTTTTCATATTAAATTTTAATACGCAATGTTCTGATAATTGTGTTGAAGGATAGAAGTGCTAGAAATATCTACACAGTTCTGTTTGAACAGCTGTTATCTTTATTGAAAAGTGGTCACAGGCTATGGAGCCTGGTCTTTAGTGTCTCCATCAAACTCTGCTCATCACATACTAGGGCTTCTCTGCCCAAACCTTCAGTCCCTTTATAATCCCCTGCCATGAACCAGTTCCAAAGCCTCTACATCACATGATGAGGTGCAGCTATGGCAACAAAGCCACTACTCAACAGTCTTCAGTATTCAACTTTTCCATTGCTGAGACCCACATTCCAAAAACCCACAGCCTAAAGGAAGAAACAATTGATTTGACTGCTATTTTCAGGAGATTCAATTTATGGTCTACTGATTCCCAAGGCTGATCCATTATGGCAAAACAGTGTCACTGAGAAAAGCTGTGTCTCTCATGGTAACTGAGAAGTAGAGCAGAGAGACAGCACCAAAGAAGAAGGGCCTAGGGGCCAGGACCATCTATAATAGTCAAGGTTATAATGCTTCACGCAAGCAGGAGCAAGTCTCACCTATACCCTGGTCAGCTACCAAACTGAAATAGGGAGAGAGAGAGAGAGAGAGAGAGAGAGAGAGAGAGAGAGAGAGAAAGAGCATATATACAAAAGGTAATTTATATATGAATTTGTCCAATTTAAAGTTTTAAAATTTGAATTATTTTTACCATTTTTATAATTTTATTTTCATTCAGAAAATTCTTTCTATAACTTTTATTAATTTCCTTGCTTTTACCTCTTTTTCCCTGGATTATTTATTGTCTTGTTAAATTGGAATTTTTCAATTAGTTTAATTTTTATTCTTTTTTTTATTTTTAATTTTTATTATTTTGATGAATAACTTATTGAAATAATAAAAATTATTTTATTAATAAAATTTAAATAATAAAAAATTTTATTATTTATAATTTTTTATTTTAGTAAGGTAAGAAAAAGACAAGCATATATCTCTGAGTAAGAATCTCAGCCATAAAGAAGGGTAAACTGGAGACTTTTATAGGTAAATGGATAAAACTTGAGACCATACTCACAAGTGAAATAAATAAGAATCTCATGTGTAAACAACATGTGTAGACGTCATGTTGTCTCCCTAGTGTAAGAAGATGAAAGAATTAGTAAGACCCAAAATGTACAATGGATATTGTGAAATGAGAAAAAAAAAAAAAACTGTTGGAAAGGAGAAAGTGGTATTGGGGAAAGGAGAAGAGAAGGAAGGGAAATGTATATATATATATATATATATATATATATATATATATAATAGTTATACCACCAATTTCTATTTGATCATTAAAACAAATATTTGTGTCTGTAATGTTTGAACAATTATTCATGCTCCATGTATTGTAATATGAGCAACTACTTACAAGATAACAATAAACAATGTATTAACCATTATCACTCTCCTAATATCTTGTTTTGAAAATTTATCTGGTTGTCATAGTGTCTAATCTGTTGTCTTTTCACTTTTATTACTTATAGCGTTCTAACTTCCATTGGTTTCTTTTTGGAACTAAAAGATTTGATAGTTTGCTTAATTTCCAAATGTATTATTTTCATTGCAATTAATTTATTTATATAAAATTATGATTAGATAATGATATCTACTACATTTTTCTTTTAGTAATTTATTAAACTTATCATCTATGCTTGACATATGGTTATTTTATGTCCATTGTTAATGTTTCATAGCTATTGTAAAATAGTACGTGTTATCTGTTCTCACAATATTTATGATTTTATGTATGTAATCTATGCGTGTATATTTTATGTTCATAAATTACATCTCCTTTATTCAGTAGATCATCCTTATTTTTAAATCACTCTTCCTTTTAACCTTTTCTGAACTGAAAACACAAATCTATAATAACACATAAAATATTGCTCTTTTCTATATTATCTTAAAACATGCACCCTTAAAATTTATGCTGAAAGTTATCAATTATGTCATGAATTCAATTTATTTTTACTGTACCTTTTATCATCATAAATGTTCTTTTACACCAGGGGTGTAGCTAGTGGCATATGTGCCTGCCTGGCAAGTGCAAGGTCCTGAGTTCAATCCACAGTACAGGAAACAATAAAATAAATATATACAGAAATAAAATAAATAAATGTTCTTTTTCCTGCTTATTTTTTGTCTTCTAATTATTTTTTGTTTACACATGAGAAATAATTATTTCTAATTATTTTTGTCTTCTAATTATTTCTAATATATTATCTATATTTTTTGCATTCCATGTATGTTGGTTTATAGTTATATGTTTTATTTTCAATAAATTTCCAAATAGATTTTAAGGTAAATAAGAAAAACTATTCTTTTATTCCATCCACTTTTAGCTACTTGTACCTTTAATTTTTGACCATGCCCAGGACAGACCCTTTTATGAAAAATTTTACTTAAATTTATTTCACCCAGAAGTGTACCTTTCTTTCATCTTCAAGGTTTTCTTTAATTATTTTCTTTTCAAACAAAACTATCTTAATTGTATTTTCAAAAGAGAAACCCTTCATACCCACAAGCCCACTTTATGCACTTTACCACAATATTTTTCCTGGTGGCAATTATCATTTTATAAGATTTTTGTAATGTATTATTTACTCATTTTATATCTTACTTCTCAAAAGCCCCACAAGATAGAATTACCCCCAAATCTACAACAGTATGATATATACTGAAAATATAAATTGAAGGATATATAAAATATACAATAGATAATCTTGAAGTTTCCAATCGAGAACCTAAATTATTATGACATAGGTAAGTCTAATTGCAGAACATCAGTAAGTTGTAATTGCTATAGTAATAATCAAACAGATGATCGTCTGTGGGTTTGAAAGGTAAAATAGGCAATCCACTGTGCCAAAATCCCAGCTCAGAGTGTCTGTAGCGCTCTTAAATTTTCCATCACAAGAGAAACTATATGCAAAAAAGTAATGCTAAATTGTAATATTTTTAAATAAATTGATGCTAAAACCCAAACTTAACCACTCACAAATTAATTTCAGCGCTTTACCCATGATTACTTGCAAAGCACCTCTCCATTGTGACTCCATGCCGTGTTTTAAGCTTTGTCCATGGAATCAAAGCACTGCCTACTACTATGTCACTTGATGTTCTTTATAAAGTAGTATTTTTAGTGGGTAGGGCACACATGGCCTCACTGACTTTCTGTTCAACCCTGGAACCCCTGCTACATCTGTTGATTTTCTTTTTTCCTAGGTTTTATTGAAAAGATTTCATCTTCTTATTACGGGCCATGCCTTGCTAAACATGTGTTAGAGAATTAGAGTATCTACAAATGGTGCTGCTTCTGGTTCCGGTATTGCAATCTGCTATTCTCAAGTTGCTACAAACCTCTAGGAAATATCGCTGCTGCTCCAATATTGCTCTAGTAAGTGTTCATCTGGGTACACTTTGGCGCCTTGTAAATGTGAACAACAGCAAATGATCAGTTTAAGTGTCTTTCAGATTGAGGCATTTCATTAATACGCTGTTGTTACTTTTGTTTGACTTTGGCCTCTGGAAACAATTATAAACCCGAGGCTTGTGGAGTAAATTCCCAGTAACACATAAAGCATCTCCAGTGTGTGTTTGGCGAAAGTGATCATCTTGGCAAACTGCTATGCATACCATTCCCAAACTCAAGGTTGTGAGAAATCATGGCTTCAAACATTTATCTCTGAGCTAATGGGCACAAATGCATTATTTCCTATGCAAAACACTTATTTGCATATTCAAATCTTTTTTAACGCAATAAAGAGGTTATTAAGTGCCTCTAAAGGCTAATAATAAAAATGAGACATTGGAAACAACAGAAAATTGCTCCAGGCTTTTTGCTTTCTATCTTGACAGTGCGGCTCAGTGTTCAGCCTGTCTGTCCCATTCAGTCTCTGTTCTTTCCAATCCTGACATATAATTCATTTGTTTATTTAACAAGAATTTATTGAACATCTACATGGTATAAAGCATCATTCTAGGTACCTGAGAAAATTTAATAAACAAAATCAGTAGTGAACTACGCAAGCTAGGTAAATATTTTAGTTACATTAAATTAATTCAGGGATGTTGCTTCTCACAAATTAGAAACTGGAAAAGAAATTTTTTCTTGCTTTTAGGGAACTGTATGATTAAATGCTTTTCTTATTATAAGAATTTTCTTGACTCACAAGTAGAGATTATTATACAGCATTTAAATGATGTAATTCCATAGATATTATAGTGTACACAGGAGTGGAGTTCATGATACAACTTTAATTGTTGTCTCAGCCTTGGCAGATAATCTCAGCCAACTATTAAAATTACATCAATCATGACCAGAGCACTTGAGTGTGGTCAAAAGAAATTCATCATGAGTGTGCACTGCCAACAATTAATATTTTGACATGTGGATAGTAGGGCATATGTAAATCTTATGCTATCTGTGCCAATGAAATTAATTTTATGAATAATACATATCAGTCCAATGTTTCTAATAGGGCAAATCATTTAAATAGAAATTACAGTATTCCTTTTTATAATATTCTAATGATTGTACATTCAGAAGAAATGATCTTAGGCACACAAGCATAATTCACAAAACCTTGGATGGGTGCATGAGTGTAGGTCACAGAGGATCCATTGTATGTACTGGTGATAAAGATCTCTAACCATGGATGTTGTCTTTATCTTAATCCATATTGCAGTTAAATATTCTGATCTGATACTCAATTTTAAACTTTAACTGAATCACCTCAGATTACCAATCAAGAGAAGACAGAATTAACTCATCCATTTTAAGATCATAATGATTGGTCCGAGAAAAAACTTACTGACTACTTAAAGTTGGGGTTTTCTACTCTTCAAATGAAATCGCTACTAAAATAACCTCATACATTTCTTCACACTTTTGAGAAGTAACTTTAATCTCTTGTAAAGCATTTTAGCAATTTTTTATAGTGAAGAAAGCCCTTAAGTTTAGATAAAACCAAAACAAAAATTGAGCAGACCATAGTAAATTATAGAAGATAAAGAAGAAAGAAAAGTGAATGTCATTCTACAGTGCTGTGTAGCACAGATGTATTTTCATCTCATCTATAAAAATTGTCTATATTCTATATTTTTCTTGCTTTTCAAACTTTGTTGTTATCTCCCTTTCCTTTTCTGTCAACTTGAACAGTAAGTGCTTATTCATGTCATAAATTAACACTCAGATTTCTCATAGCATGGAATTGCTGTCAAGTTTTCCTTTATATTTACCAATTTCTTTTTTCATCATCATTTGTGTGTAATGCCTTAGAAAACCATAAAGTGTAAATTTTGTGTCTGTGAATTTAATCATTTTTATCAACTAGTTCACTTTACTGAATCAAAGTTTGTAAAGACATCATTGTCTGCAGTGTAAAAGCCATGTTGTTAAACAAAGACTGACATGCTATTTGCAATTTCTTCCTTTAGATTTTATTTATTTGATTTATCATTTGCTTGCTTACTTAATATAAATATTAAAGTTGGTCTAATTATCTCTTATAATTAATGTTTCTAACTTTTTTCATTATTTCTACCCATCCCAGTGAAATCAATCATGTTATTGAAATGTGTGAAAATAACTTTATCACTTCTATATATGCACTTTTGTCTCCTCAGTTTAATTTATTTCATTTGTCCTTTTACAAGATGACATTCTTTGTACTTCTTTGTGCAGCAAATTTACATGTACCACAGGTGATTCCTTAAAATGAAATAAATATCAGTTTGTAATGTTTTACACACCATTGCAAGGGTGGTTTCTTCAATAAGGATATTTAGAAAATCATCAAATAGCTGTGCTCTGTGCCAAAGATACATCAGTCCCTGAAAATCTTTAGTAAAAGATGTTTAGTAAAAGATTAATCTACTTAAAGGCACTTTAACACAGAACTTTCTTCTGTGATACAAGTGTAGCAAACTGATTATATCATTGATGACGAAGTCTGTGGATAGTACTACAGATTGCAGTTCAAATTATATGAGCACGTGTCATAACTTTCAATTATGCTATGGTCTTGTTTGTTATTACACTTGTTGAGATTTCAGTGTATCGTCTTCAAAATCAGAGTATTGGAATAAATATCTGCATAGTCTGTGCCTATCCTTTAGATGTTGCTACAAATACCTGCCAGATGTAACCCAGATAACCCAAGTGCTCCGTGAATTCAGATGAAAGGCCACTTCAAAACATGAGTACAGAGTAGAATATAGGTTAAAAAGCAATGCAAGCACATTTAACCATTGCAAGCTTAAAACAGACCAGTGAAGACCCCATTATTTAGAAACAAAAGGGTGGACACCATTTCAGTTTTCTTTTCTATATTTTAATCTGGAGATTGCACCATAATTTCCATACCTTTA
>PVJX010050069.1:0-10839 GCA_004027295.1 Dolichotis patagonum | reverse complement strand
TCCGCTTCTAGGCATATTCCCAGAAGAACTGAAAACATCATACCACAGTGATATATGTGCACCCATGTTTATAGCAGCACAATTTGTAATAGCCAGATCTTGGAAACAACCTAAGTGCCCATCAACTGAGGAATGTATAAAAAAGTTGTGGCATTTTTATACAATGGAGTACTACTCAGCTATAAAGAATGATCACATCAAGATATTTATAAATAAATGGACACGACTTGAGACCATTCTCTTAAGTGAAATAAACCAAACTCACAAGGGTAAATACCATATAGTCTCCCTAATATGAGATTTGATTTCCTTAATTTTATTAGGTTCTCTTAGATATAATATCTTTAATAGTAAGAAAATATTTACCTGAAATTAGTTTTTTTCAATTTTTTTCTAGTAAATTCCAACACCATCACACTGAAGTATTTACTGTTTAAAATAGCGTGTGGCATAAAATAAAAAGCTAGAACAATTTGATAAGAGACAGCATTCAGAGCTAGGGAGCAAACTGCAGGATATAAGAAGGTATTTACAGCACAGTCCTAACAAAACAGAAAAATTAGGCAGAAGACTAGCACACATTTGACATAACAGACATCCCAATGGTTCAGCCTCATTAGTCTTCAGAAACATGTAAGTTGAACGAGACCATTATGCCAGCTAAAATTAAAAAAAAAAAAACCTGAAATGTCAGGTATGAACAATTCTGGGGATCCCTGGAACGCAAATGTACTCTAGCGGGTACTGATACCACAATGTTGAAAAACTGATTTTTCTGTTCAAAGTTAAGCATGTGTTCTGGGACCCGATGCTCAACTCCCATGTAATGACAAACAAAATTGTCAAAATATGGTTAGGAGTATCTATATCAGTATTATTAATAAAACCCCCAGACTGAAATAGCCCAAATATCCTTTGACAGTTGAAAGTTTGGCTCAACTATGGATATAATGGAACATCACACAGTAATAATGACAAACAGATATGTGCATAATTGTTGATAAATTTCATGAATATAATTTTGGGCTAAAAGAATCAGACAACATAAGAGCTAAAGCCTTTTATAAAATGTGAAAATAAGACCAGCATAGTGGTATATGATGATTATAGCACACTAGTAGGTTGAGGTAGGAAGATGGCAAGTTTGAGCCCACCCTGGGTAACGTAGTCATTTAGGGAGACCTTATTTCAAAATAGAAAATAAAGAAAGGCCTGAGGATATAGTTTATTGTAAAGGCCCTGGATTCATTTCTGGGTGTGTGTGTGGGGTGAAAACAAAAAGGCAAATCTATGCTGTTGGATGTCGAGACAATGGTACTTTGGGGAAGAAGGAGGGAACAAAATATATACATATGAAACACTGTTTCATATATACTTCTGTACAAAGTTTTCAGTAATAACAATTAAAAGGTAAAATTGTGACATCGTTATTTTGGTAAAATTTCTTTGTGCCTCTATGCTTAGGTAACCCATTTGGAGACTTCTATGAGGATGCTCATAAAATATTCAGGAAGGCTCTTTCTGAGTGGTGAGATTTGGTTTGATTTTCTCTGTGCTATTCTCTGAACTTCTAGAATGCATCATTTCTGTAGGAATATAGTGGTGGCATTTTGCCACAAAGCAAAAAGATCTTGTTCAATGAGAAGGACGGTGAAAGCCAAGCTGGATTGAAAGAGTGCAAATGCATAAGATTATCCAACTGCAGAGTGGCCTACTCTGCTCACAGGAGAGAATCAAACAGAGAACATGTAGGTTTCTCCCCAGGGCTCTCATCCCAGTGCATTCCAGGACCAAGTCCGTGGGTCTGAGGCACTGTGGTGCTTTGGCTAGCCCTCCCTTGGGACATTTGTCAGACATCACAGTCATTCCACAACATGTGCCACTAAGACACCCCAGGAGGAGTTAAGTGCAGAGTCTGGGTAGGATGATAGCAAGTTTGAGCTCACCCTGGATAATATTAGTGTAATATTTTTGCTTCAGGTTTTCCTGTCCTGAAGTTGGATCTAACTCATGTTTGGGCAGATGTTCAGCCATCATTCCATTTTATCCCCTTAATATGGTTGTGAGCTTCAGCATAGCCATGAACTGTCTGGTCAGAGGGGATGTGAAAGGTATTTTCAAGGCTATTTATCAAACTGAGGAACTTTCTGAGTAAGAACATACTCAAATCTAGGTTATACTATCCAGAAACCCTGTGGCGTATATCTTCTATCTGATTTTGGCTACCTCTAGTACCCAGGAAGGAGCTGAGATCCAGAAAGAATAAGTGAGAGAAGCACTATCCTGCTTTCACGAGCACCCAGATAGTGAAGGGAAAAAATGAAGTATGCCTGGAAAATAATATATGCACAGTGCTATAAAAGCCCAGATGATGGAAGAGATAGGTCTTGAAGGATTAAGGAGTTATGTGAGCTGGCCTATAATGAATGACTATATAAAGGATTTTAACAGAATAAGAAATAGGCTGAAGCTACTTTAGGTAGAGGGAGAAGCCTAAACTAATAAAACTGTACACTCATGGAAAAGCAAATTATCCAATGTGAGAGATGGAAGAACAATGTAGGAGGCTGGGCTAAGGAGAAGCTGAAGGTTTTGAATTATGTTCCAAGAAACTCAGGCAGATTCCATAGATGGTAGATGGGAGGGACCAAAAGCTCTGATCACAGAAGGGGCTTTGTTAATGTCTATATTCTGGAAGCAGAGCTCCATGGCTACAAGAACTGGATTGGAGGCCAGGAGACCAGTAGTAATTCATGACAAAGATAAAAAGGAGAAACTGGTGGCAATGAAAATATAAAAGAGAAGATAACTTCCAGTACTGCTTTAGTTTGTGTTCTATGAGAAGCAGGTACCAATATGGGATTAGATTTGTTTGCAAGATCTTGCTTGCTTGCTTGCTTGCTTGCTTGCTTGTTTGCTTGCTTGCTTGCTTGCTTGTTTGCTTGCTTGCTTGCTTGCTTGTTTGCATACTAGCCAAGCACCCTGCCACTGAGCTACACCTCCAGTCCAGCAAGAGATGTATTGATGGGAATACTTCTCAAAGATAAAGGGAAGCCAGGGAAAGTAGAGCGAGCTTCCAGACCATAAAACAGGTCTGACTTCAGTGAAGGAGAGAAAGGGAGAAGACTGCACAAGCGTTTGAGACTCAACACAAATCTAGGAATCTCTACCAAGTTGATGGGGAGTCCCTCCTTAGAAGAAGCCACATCTCATAGGAATGGGCCAGTATCATAGTCACCTTGGGAAGGGTATTCTCAGAGACCGCACGGAGGCTGTCCCTGTAAGGCAGCAGCTAGGTCTGTAATGGGCCATGGTTCTGACAAAAGAGACATGAGTTATACATTTATGTCACCATCAAAGGTTACTGGAATCTGGCAAGAAGGGAAGTCCAGCTGACACAAAAGTTTGAAGCTGAACATCTAAAGGTAGCGGTACTATTGATAGAAGAGTAGAATACTAAGAACAGGTTTCATTAGGGATGTTAACGAGTTTGACTTTGAATAGTATTGGTTCGAGGTTCCTATGGGACACTCAAGGAACATGGCCTGAGAATGGCTGGAATTCAAGAATGAAGGCCTTGGAGACATCCAGATGTTCACTGTGCTCTGTGCCCTATGCCCTGTGCCTTGTGCTCTGTGTCCTCCACCTTGGCTCACCATCTGTCTATATGGTCTAGCCTTTCTCACAGTGACATGTGGCTTTGTGAGTGAGACCAAGACAGTGAATTAATTAAAACAAATGCATGTTTGTTCTTCTGCCCTGGCCCATAAAACCCCTGTTATTATTCTCATCATTGTTACCCACTGGCCAGCACTAACATAACAATCCCAAAGCTGTGTGCTGAGACCCTCAATCTGGACCAAAATGTATGAAATAGAGTCTCTCTGTCCACTCAGACATGAATACTGGCTCAAGTCAACAGGCCTCAGCAAGGAAAAACTTTCCATTGCACTTATCTATTTTTATGCATCTACACAGCAGATAAAGCAGTCCTGACTATTTTTACAAGCCCTAACTAGTTCCCTGAGTTCCAAGATAGAGGTCAAGGTTAGAGCCAGAGCTATTATGGAGGATGAGAGAAACCCGGGAGAAAGAATAGGGTTAAGTGGCAGAACCAGAACCAGCACTCTACTGTTCAGGCCCCCATAAATCTCCATTTGTTCAGCTTTGGCCTTGTCAAGGGCCAGCACTCATCCTTCAGGAACCCTGGCCTGGGAACCATCTGCTGCCTCCCTACAGCTCAACTATTTCTCCTTTCCATGTCTTAACTAAAATAAGAGATTTGCTTAAGCAAAATATGCTGTGCCTCATTCTGTGGCCCAGGGAACCTGGGCATCTTCACAGCATGAAGGGAACTTCACCTTGGACCCAGTTCTCATCACCAGCTATGTCTGTTCCCATGAATTGAGGTTGCCATGGAAATGCCACGAAGCCCATGCTTATGATTCTCTCTGGGTGGGCTCCAGAGTACACTGTGGAAGCAGTCCAGGCCTGAGTGACACACAGCTGTCTGGCACATGAGAATGTCCCTATAGCATGCTCATAGACCACCTAGCTGGCAGGCAATATCTAAGTTTGGGCCACTCAGGAAATCAGGGACCCCAGAGGTTGTTTCTAATTTACCTGCAGAATTCACCTTCCAAACCAGAAACTAGATTTGCTCTAGACTAGTATGTTGAAATAACAGGTCAAAACATGGTCCCTA
This sequence comes from Dolichotis patagonum, assembly GCA_004027295.1. Classification (NCBI taxonomy): domain Eukaryota; kingdom Metazoa; phylum Chordata; class Mammalia; order Rodentia; family Caviidae; genus Dolichotis; species Dolichotis patagonum. The sequence continues at coordinate 6,134 of PVJX010050069.1, read as the reverse complement.
CCCTACAGTTTTGGGGGTTTTTTGCTTTTTGTTTTTTGTTTTTTTGACATGTATATTTCTGTTCTCCTTGGGAAGGATCTTGCTTTTTTATACATCATCTGACTTTTCCTAAATTATTTTCATTATCTTAACAAAAGCATAGTAGAACATATTTTTAATTTTTAAAATCCTATGCTGCATTCACTAAATTTTAGTTGAAGAAAACTCAAGCTACTCATATTACATTAGTGTAAAAGGCAATATTGATTTTATAATTGCTAATGAATCATGTGGGATACATTTCAGAAATATTTGTGTATGATAAGCAAACAAGTGATGCACTACATTTTTGGAATTTTACTTCATTTCTGTGTTTATTTTGATAAGTCTTGCTACCTAGTTTGGGCTGGTCTCACCAGACTCAAGTCATGTTCCTTTCAGCCTCCTACACAGTTGGGACTACAGGTGCATGTTTTCAAACCCAGATCTTGAATTTTACTTTTAAGAAAAAGGGTTAGGGCAATATGCACTTTACTCATTTAAGAAATGTTTATTCAGCAGCCCCTTTTCAAGAGATTCTCTGCTGCCTTTCCCTGAGGTGAGGGCATGGGAGTAACCCTGGCCCAAGGAAGCTCATGGCCTGGTAGCAGAGAGAAGCAGGTGCACAGGTTAGGGTCATAGGAGGAAGAACAACATCAGTCTGCTGACACTGAGAAGAAGGTGATTCTTAGGGACTTCAGATTTGTAGAGAGCCCTTTTGAGCTAGAACCTTGAAGAATGATTAGGAGGTCATCCATCAAAACTTAAAGGTTTCAAAAGGCAACTTAATGGAATTGTATTCATTTTACAGTTGAGCAAATGGAGGCCAGACTGATAGTACAAGATAGACTCTGAATTAGAACCATGGGGTCCCTGATTCTGACAAGTATTTGAGAGAATGTGTGGGAGGCAACACACGGCATCTTTGGGTTTGAAGGAAAAAGTACCACACAGCTGTTCTGGAGGGGAAAAAAAGGATTTTGTTTCTGTTGTTTCTGCTTTTGTTTGCTTGTATTTTTAAATAAAAATAAAGAAATTCCAAGGGCTCTCAAGAAATCCAAGTGAGAAAAAAGGATGGACTGGGAGCTTGCTGTGGATGGGACACACACTGCACAGAGGCCTCCTACTCCCTCTCCCAGTTTTCCCTTTCCTGTCCACTCTTTTCTGCCTGTGAACTGTGCCTTTTCTTCCTCTGCTACTCATCAGCTTATCCATGGCCCCAAACTTTCCCAAACCCAAAGATCTTCTAATTGTATGATTATTTCATGTTTGTTTGTTTGTAGCTCAGGACTTATTATGTTGCCCAGGCTGGCCCTGAACTCCTGGGCTCAAACCATCCTCCTGCATCAGCTCCCCAAGTAGCTGAGATTACAGGTGCACATCACCACCATGACCTGTTCCCTTTTTAAATTCTCAAATAAGACACTTGATTGGACCAATTGTTCTTTCTGTCAGAACCCTTCACTGCCAGATATCTTAAAGCTGTAGCCTGATAGCCTCTCCATTCCGAAGAACTAAGTTAGAAACTATGGGAATCAAAAGATGTAGCTCCTGGTCACTCAGCAGAATGTGGTAGGACAGAAAAATAAAACTACCTCCACTGTGCAAGTGAGGATACACTCAGACAGCTCGTGGGGCATTCTAAGGATCTTTGGCAAGGAGGTTGTCCAGGACAGTGCTATAAGGTATCACTGGGCCTGAATTTGTCCCTTCCATTCTATGTGTATTCCCTGGCACAAATGGCTGCCTACTGGTATAACCCTGGGTCCCAGTAGTGGTGCCAGAGAATCTGAGATTGTGGTCCCAGCTGAACTTGAAAGCAATGATGAGCTCTATCATCTACATTGTCATGAAAATGTACAGCAGGAATCAACCCTCAACTGGAAAAATGCCTGGTTTTTCTTGGTGTGTAAGGATCCCTAATTAGAATAAAGTTTTTCAGGATCCTGAGATGCTAAATAAAACATTGCAAAGTCCAGAGATCATGGGACCAGCAAAAGATTTCAGGTGAAGAAAACAAGCCCCAATCTAGAACAGCAACCCTTTGTCATAAGGATAAGCTGCCTCCCCTGGATGGAAAGGGACCTACTGTAACCAATCTTCTGTCATATAGCAGGTTATGTGCCACTCCCTCTGCAAATGATACCATGCCAAGGGAAAAAAGCCAGCTTCTGCCATTAGCAGGTTGGCACTCAGTATTGGCAACAGCCAGATCTGCCATGGTGAAGGATGTTCTGTGTACCTGAACCCATGCACAAATTAATCCCTGAAGTTTCAGCCACTTTGTGCACATTGTGGTTGGGAGGGAAGCTTATCTTTCCACACAACTTCCCTCTTGTTGGCCTCTACAGTAGAAGCCATGGGAAGGAATCATTGAGGACACCCAGAAGAGCATCACCATCATCCTTTCTTGTCATAAAGCTTCTAAATTTGTTTTAAGTCCCCAACCAACCAGCTAAATCTTTAGCCACTGCCTATGAACCAGTGTAGATCCTCATCTCTGGCTCTCTCTCCTTTGAGGCAAAGTGCTTTAAGTTTTGGGACAGGAAATATTTCCCTCTGTCACTGTCTTTCAAGGCCTCTCTTAAGAAGTACTCAATGCCACATGATTGTTCTGTTTGTGCAGCATATAGTATATACCTGTCTGTAAACCATACCATAGTTTTATGTTCCTCTATGTGGAGCTTTCACAAGATCTGAGTTTGAGATCAGTGAGGGCAAGGTGTAGGTGTCCGTGTCTCTGAACCATTCAGACATCTGCGTCTACTTAAATCCAGTCTTCTCAGTCACAGAACCAGCTGGGAGAAGCCCAGGATATGGTCTTACATGAGGGTTTGAGCAGGGAGCAATGTATAGCACTGTTTCTTTTATAGCAGGAATCTGCAGGGCTGGGAATCAAGGGGTAGAAATGTTAGTGGACCTCTCACCATCTCTATCTGTGGGTATGTGGTGTCCAGAAGTGACAGAGGTCTTGGCTTTCAGGGGATTTCCCCAAGGGATGCAGAAACATTCTTATTTGATTTCTATGTGAAACTGGGCTGCAGATACAGAAGGAGTTCACAGAGCTGGCCAAACACACTCCTGTTTCCAAGGGAATAGTATCAGTCAGTGCTTAATAAAGAAATAATTCAAGATATACACATATGTAAAAATTTACAAGACTGGCTTACAGGAGACCCTCCCCCAGAAAGTCATATGTGGAAGAGTACAAAAAGATCTGTCTGCATACTGAAAATCCAGTTAAAGGACTGGCGGTCAGTATAGTGTCCCATGTGAGTTATATCAGGAGGTCAAAGGGTATTCAGTAGAAGGCTGAAGGATCTATACTTAAACAAGGAGACAATGTTCATGGTGAAACCAGAGGTTGAAACTCCTCTAAAGAAATAAACTTTCTGTCTTACTCTTCAGGCAACAAACCACCTAAATATAGGTCTTCTGTCTTCAGTAAATCCCCTCAGCCACACTTAGAGTGATATTGATCCAATTTAGCTCAGCATTTCTTACTGAAGCTGACATCGTCAACTATCACAGAAATGTTAGGTTGGTGCTATACTGTGGGACAAACAAGAACAAGTCAGTAGGTTCTTCCCACTGCGATTGTCTACAAGGGAAACCACAGCTACTGTCCAAGCCAGGACCACTGAGGACTGACCACTCAGAAATAAAAATTATCATCTTCCTACTTGGTGAAGAACACAGCCAGCAAAGGGAATTTGGAATGGGAAATGGAGATATGAATGGAGATACAATGACAGATACGAAAACTTTTTATGCATACACACACACAGAGAGACACTTCCATTTCCCCAGCTGCCTGCCAGGTGAAGGAAATCAGTGTACAACCTGATGTGGTTCTCAGGATAGCAGCCTGGGAGCTAGAGGTGCATCTGACGGAGGGTCTGAATTCTGATACAGACTAAGGTTCTGTCTGGCCCTTCATGCCCCCATCTGGGGAGGGGTATTCAGGAAAGCTGGCTCTGGTAGAGACTCAGCCTGGACTTGGAAAAACTATGAAAATGATGCTGGGCAGCAAAGATAATGCTGCTCTCCATTCCCTGCTCCTCACCCTGCTCAGCACATGGGCTGGTTGTGCAAGCTCCCAGACTTCCTGGCCTGCATCCAACTGGGTTAGGGCAATGGGAGACACTAGCAAGAAGATGGCAGCTTCTTCTGTGGTCTCCTTGGTGTTTTGGCTCTTGTTAGGCAGCTTCTCCCCATAACTAGTTCCAGGGTATGAAAGAGTCCTGGCTTTGGAATTCTTGGCTTCCTCTCCTCTCTCTGTCTTTTCTGCTTGAGATAAGCAGTGGTTTCCTGTGATTATTATCCTCGGAGACACCTTCATTGCTGCTCTGTTACCTCCTAGCTTTGCTCCTAATTCTCTAGATCAATTTTCAATCTTTTTCCAGATCTGACCCATCCTACATGTGTATGAGGAACCAGAATGCCTGGAGACAAGACTTAGGAATTTTCATCACCCCAATGACTTTTGTGTCCCAAAAAATCCAAACAAGTACCAATGCTTATGATTCAATAAAAATCCCCAGTGAAGTAGAACTTCACTGTATTGTCTCAGCCCTGGCCTGAGGTAAGTTCACAGTTGTTTTGCAAGGAGGGATTGTACTAATGCTAATATGAGAAGTCTAATATGCTAATATGTGGCCTCCAAAGGGCTGAGCTGTCAGTGGTATGACTTTCTCAAATTCACTGCTGCCTACATGTATATTAGAAGAGAGCTTTCTTAGAGAAAAACAGTGTTCTAGAAATTGAATCAAGAAAATGGAATATAAATATTTAGAACTTTCAAAATAGAAAAACAAAGAGGTAACCAACTGCTTTATAAAAAATATATTTCACTTTCAGAAGGTACAAAAGTCCTAATATTGGACCCAGGGTATAGATAGAGTGTTGTGAGCCCTGAGGACAGAGAGGAGCATGTCCATTTGATTCAGGGCTCCCACAAGCACAAAGCCCATCTGTGACCCTTCCAACTGCCTAGAGCTTCCTGCCCTCTCAATCTGAGCAACCTGTGCCCAGCCCTAGCCCCAGGCCTGCACTGTATCTAGCCCAGACTCAGCCACCACCCTGTTATTTGCAAGTTTGCAGGAGATCATCACTGCCCAGATCCTTTACAGCAGTCAGCTGAGCCAGTACCAAAAATTCAAACTCTTGTTTTCCCTGTAGCCTCTTCCTTCTGCTGCTCCTTCAGCATATTGAGCACCAAATTTATTCAAGCCAAGACTAGGGTTACTTGTTTTTTTAACATTTTCTATGATTCAAATGGGATGCAGTTAACAATGGTGTAAAAGTAAGATGAGAAGCCACTCCCTAGAGGAGAGCAAAGCCTGGAGGGGAGCAGCGGGTTTCAGGTTTGGAGCACCATTATATTCAGGCCAATGACTAGCTATGCTCTGCTCTCTGACCAGGAAGCAGGTTAATGAGTGGCTTTGGTATTTGCTCTTTGCGGTTTTTTTGTTTGTTGTTGTGGCTTTTTTCTTAAACTTATGTTAATTTTTCATTTTTATTCGTATTTGTTACTAATTTCAATAGAAAATTTGTTTAATCATGCTCAAGATTGCTATAGATTAATAATTCTATAATTAACTGTATCAAACATATTAAAAGTCATATTAAGTGACTCAATCTAATTCATCAAACCCGCCAGAAATTGATGCAATATGAATGCTGCCTTGACCCCTGGCCTGACCACTTATAAATAACCTCTTTTCCTGTCAGTCTTCCTAACTTTAAAATGGGTATGGTAGGTGGTCAGCAGAGTACTCAAGTGCTAAAATGTGTAGTCCAAATGGTACCTGGTAGGATCAAATGTGACATAATCACTGGTTCTTTATTACTCTTTCATTCATTAACAAAAGGAACATAACAGTATGGTGAGTCCCACTCAGCAGCTCTGGGCCTCAGTGCCCACCATAGCCTGAGTCTTATTCACAAAACCTCCATGCCCCCTCCCACACACACATCATACCACTTTATCCAAGTGTATTCCTCTAGCCATTTCTGAAAGATAGAGGTCCAACACATAATGGGGACCTATTCCTGACTCTGCTACTCACCTCCATCTAAGGTAGGATACAAGAAATAAAGATAGGTAGAAAGGC
>PVJX010050068.1:0-10825 GCA_004027295.1 Dolichotis patagonum | reverse complement strand
GCTTTGCCCAAGTCCTGGGATTCAAGCATTTCATATTTCCTTGGTGAGCTTTTCCTCGGGCATGTTTCCCCTTGTCTCTTCTTGCCACCAGCATGCTGAGATCTACATGAAGGATATTGAAATGAGGGCTTAGAGCAGGATGATAAATGGGTTTCAACTTGCTTATCACTCTCCTTGGCTTTTTTAAAATTACTTAAAAAGTATTTTTGAAAAGAACCCATAAGATGTATCCAGACTTAGAACAAAAAGGGAAGTAATTCCATAAATTAGTAATGAGTTCTAACATTGTCACTGTTTTAAGTGAATTCTTCAGAAAAATATTGTAGGACTCAGAATTGCTTGCAGGGGATTCATTTATTAGGAAGTACAGTGAGAACAGCTCTTTCATGAGGAAATGCAGTATCAGTCCTTAGCCACATTCCTGGGGGATCCCTGGAGCTGGTTACCCCACAAGAGGCAAAAGCACAAGGCTTTAGCACTGAACCCTCCTGCTGACTCCCTTCAACACTGACCAGGGAGGGCTGCAGCCTTGAGCAAAGCAGCTCTCTTTGGCCAAAGCCATTCCTGGAGAAAGATGTAATTATGAGTGATTGGTGGTCAGTGATCCTGACAGCTGGGAAATGAATTTCTGAAAACAGAAAGGGAGCTCTGGTAGCAAACCACAGTATCCACTACAGCTGCAGATCTGGGAGGGGCCATGCGTATGTCAGACATTTGCCATTTCTGGCCCAGGGAAGAAAGTCAAACAAGTTATACTGTTGGTTGAAGTGGAAACCTTGGGCAAGAGGAGCAAAGTAAGACCATGCTACACACGAAGTCCAGTCTAGCTCCCTAGAAGACAATGCTGAGGGCACAACCAGAAGTCTTTTTCCTAAAGTATCCTCATGTCAGTCCTGCTGTGCTATGCATGCACCTTTTTGGATGGTCACAGCTGCTTAATTTTAGCAACTGTGGAAGATTTAGGGATGTGGAACCCTGAGATCTGGTTATCTTTCTCAATACTCAAACTGGAGACATGACTAATGTGTGTTCCATGCTAGCTCAATATAACTAACCACGTGGGGCCGGTGCAGCGCAGTGGTAGTTGAGTGTCTGCCAGGCATGCTCAAGGCCCTGGGTTTGAACCCCAGCACCATAAAAAAATGAAAGCAAAAAGTAATGGTTATCGCCTTTCCAGTTTGGTTTAATGTATAGTTTATGTGGATGGAACATTATTGCGTGTACATATTTCATTTCCCCTTTCTCTCTTATCTCCTCATAAGTACTTTCTCATAACATTAAAAACTTCTCATAAACATGATTTTAAAGATGGTATCATAATTCATCATACATAAGCACTGTAAATTATTTGCCATCTAATCAGTCAATGTTTACTAAAGAAATAGATATAACACAAAATATACAAATACATAAGACGTTACAGATTGTCTTATGACGGCCACTCCCAGAGTTGGATGTGGACGAGTGCAAATGTCCATCTGTACCAAAACCCCTGCAGAAGGTTCAGATCTCCCACCCAGCAATATGGCCCATGAATGCAAAACAAAGACAAACAGGGAAAATTCTGCGGATGAGGAGCTCTGGGATGATCCGGTGCTCTCTGTGGAATAAAAGGCCATGAGTCCAAAAGCTCATGGTTTTTACTGGTATCACTCAAGGAAGTGATTGGGGGTCCAGACAGAGAGCTAGGGAAGAGAAACTTTGCAGACATTGGCTATAATGAGAAACAGAGCAATTCTGTATAGGTCCAGAGGTGCTCCAATTAACAGTGCAACCTATAGCCTGATGTAGGCAAGGTTGGCACCTTTACTGCCAGGAAGGTATAATTCTTTTTGAGTCTCATGGCCTCAGCTGAGATGTTGCCTCATGTCTTAGACCTGGAGTTTCACAGAGTCTTACTCGAGCCCCAACTCCAGCCATCAGCAATGGGGGCAACTCTTGCCCACATGCTGCATGAGACACATTAGTGCCTTGGCTGGGCTCCATCACATTCTTTTGGCCAGTGAAGGAAACATCTGCTTCATTGTAGCCAGTTCTGCATATTTCAATGAATAAGGCTAAGGGAGAGTTCAGGTAAGGATCGAAGCAAGGGGTTTTGTTTCTCAGGACAGTGCAGCCTGGTGGTCTCCCACACACCTGCATGTGGGGGGTTTGAAGGATCTGGTTGAAAGCCTGGAGCTCTGTGTAGTGTCCTATGTGGGTCTGTATCAGGAGACAGTGTCCAAGGTGGAAGTGAAGACTGGAACTCCTCCAAAGAAGGCGGAAGCAATCTTTTCTTTTTCATTTCCCCTTTGTAGCCTTCTGTGGTAATCCTTTCCTGGAGTGAATATTCTACCCCCAGAACTATGCCGAGCCAATTTATTTGGCATTATTATTATTATTTTTTTTTAATTTGGCATTATTTACTCAAGTTGACACAATGAATCAACTATCACACCATCCCTTTAATGTTGAATCTTTAGTGTTTTTTTTTTCTTTCTGCTCTCTGTTATAAACAATGTTTAGATAAAAAGCTATGTACCAAAATTTTCTATCATGAATGTTATGGTGTACATTTAGGGATCACATTTCCAGACATATATCAGGGATTTTTTCCTTTTCTTTTTTCATGTGGTACTGGGGACTGACCCAGGGCCATCACAATGAGCTACACCTCTGTCCCTTTTAAAATTTTGAGATAGGGTCTTGCTAAGTCACTATATTGCCTAGGCTGGTCTCCAAATTCCTATCTTCCTGCCTCAGTATCCCGGAGTGCTGGGGTTACATATGTGTATCATCACACTTGGCTTGTTTTTAAAAAAAAAATGGTGAAAAAAGTAGAAGCAAAAACCTATGTCTGGACTCTGCCTGGTGGCTTAGTGTAGGCACAGGTAGTGCCCAGCCAATTCATCTTTTATCAGTGACTACTGATGAACAGCCTCCTCTGCAGAGCCTGGGAGAGGTGTAGACATGGTGAGGTGGGAAAGGACAGTCCCTGCTCTCCAGGACTGGTCACTGGGAGTGTAGGAAACACTAAAGAGAGCCCCCCACCCCAGGAAGGTGATGTCTGGTCTGCAGAATGAGGAGAGTTTTGCTAGACAGAAGGGGGGATCTGATAAACAGGCAGCTTTAGTAGAACTGGGGTAGAAGAAGTATATCTTAGAGGTTTTTGGGAACAAGGCTTTAAAACAACTGAGTCCTGGTGCAATGAAGGCAAATTTTATTTGTGAACAACTTACCTCTGAATTTACAATCCATGCTATGCTATCAATTAACTGTCTGGTTTTTGTTGAGTCTCTTAACCTATGGGGACTTCCATTGCTAACCTGTAAAGAGCCTGAGCTCTACCAGGCCCTTATCAAAGGGAGCTGTTGCTAAACAAACAAAATCTCTTTCCTGCTGAGCCAGGCTCTAGACAACCACCACCAAAGAAGGGATTTAAAAGAGTAGAAATCCATACATTTTGGGATTTTTTCTAGTTTTATAAGGAACGCTGTCGGTATTTCCATTGGGATTGCATTAAATGTATATATCAGTTTTGGAAATGTAGCAATTTTAGCAATGTTTGTTAACAACCTGGTGCTGTGGTTGCCCCACATGCATTGAAGTTAACAAGGAGCCTGTGCACAGTAAGGTGAGAACCAACATAAGGTGATGGTAAATGGGCTTGATACTGTGGGGTGCCCATGTCTGTGGTGAACTTTGAGAAGCTCAAGACCAAAAGATATCAGAACCGCTTAGCCAAGCAAGCTGCCAAGCGCGTGGCTCCCACCAGCATCCAGACTACCAGTGGAGTGAAAGTGGCCAGCACTTGTTTGCACTCCCAGCTCTGATCAAATGTGGAGTTTCAGAGGGCCTATGGAGCCGCTGCATATCTGACCACACTGAAAATACTGCTTGAGATCTCCGTATTTGCCATCTCCTTCTTTGACAGTCACCATGTGCAGCTTTATTGGGGTACTTGTGCTCAAGAAGCAGCAGGCTATCGATTCAGCAAGCCGGACATCAGTGGATTCAAATGACTGTCATCCCAGTCAGCCTCTTTCTCTACTGAAGTCCCCCCAACAGTCAGAAGAGCCAGTCTTTGTCTCCAGGACTTGGGTGGGTCTCATAATTGCAACGGAACATTTGTATTTCAAGAAGAAATAAAGAGGTAGATTCAGAGAATAAAGAGAAGAGAGAGAAGAAGGAGGGAATTTCTCAACCTAACAAAGCCCATCCATGAAAAAGCCCACAGCTAACATCATATTTAATGGCAGAAGACTAATTGCTTTTGCCTAAAATAGGAATACGATGGGGACGTTTCCTCTCACAGCTTCTCTTTAACAGTTCTGCTGGAGGTGCCAGTCAGAGAATGTGGGCAAGAAAAAGAACATCTAGATTAGAAAGGAAAAGGAAATCTACCTTTATCACTAGGAAAATGAAAAGATAACTCATACGATAGTAGAAAATATCTACTTATCTGATAAGCAAACTGTGTCTAGTATATAATGAATGCTTACAACAAGATAACAAGGAGAAATAAAATAATCCATTTTAGAGAGGGCAGAATATATGAATAGAATTTTCTTCAAAGAACTACACAAATGACTAACAAGCACATGAGATCATCATGGTCATTAGTCATTAGGGAAAGGCAAATTAAAACCATAATAAGAAACCACTACATTCACAGAGGCAATAATCAAAAAAACAGATAGAGGTGACAAGAATGTGACGAAATTAGAACCCTGGTATTTTGCTGGTGGGACTGTAAAATCATTCAGTTATTTTTGAAAATATTTGGGCAGTTCCTTAAAAGAGGTTAAACTCACAGAGTGACCAAACCACCTAGCAATTATTAAGTCCAAGAAAAATGAAAACATGTCTATACAAAAATGTGTTTAGAATAGCATTATTCATAATAACCAAACTGTGGAAACAACTACTTGTCCGTCCATCAGCTGATGAGTGACTAAATGAAATGTGTTATATCATTGAATAGAATATTTTTAAGCAATAAAAAGGGGGTACTGATATGTTGATAAATCTCTGAAACATTATTCTAAGTGAAAGAAGCCAAACACAAAGTCACGCGCTGTAGGTTGAAATATCCAGAACAGGCAAATCCACAGAGACAAAATAGATTGCTGTTGCTGGGAGTTGAGAGGGAAGGTAATAGAAGTGATGACTCATGGGTATCAGAGATTCTTGTTTTTGTTTTTCATGGAAGTGGGTATTGAACCCAGGGCCTTACATATGCTAGGCAAGCACTCTACCAATGAGCTATAATCCCGGCCTCAGATCTATTTTAAAGGATTAACCTGGTATAGGGGATTCTTGCTTCTAAAAAGTGGCTTGTCAGCTAAATGTCACAGGCTTGGGGTTGCTCACCTCTCCTGCTGGAGTTGGATTCCAGGTTCTTCTTCTCTGGAACAAAGAATTGAATGAAACAGGCCAAAAAAAAAACAGTGGCAAAGTTTACTCAAGAAAGTAAAAGTGAAGAATGTGAGAGAAACTGGCTTTGCAGAATGAGCTTGGGCTGAGTAAACAGAAAAAGAGGGTAAGCGGAAAGAGGAAAGTATATGCTGCTTCAGGAAACATAGGGTGTGCTGTCATGGAGAGCTATGTTAGCACCAACTCCTCATGGATGCGTTTCTTTTATATGGTCCAGGTCTTGAGGAAATCCTCAAAGATATCTACATCTCTGTCCTGAGAGGGTGTGTGGCAATCCTACTGTTCAGGCCGAAGTCTGGTCTTTCAGTCATCCTACTGAGCACCTGCTTGAGTTCTCGGGAGAAGTCCACATGCAGGGATTTGGGAACCCTTTTGCCTGCACGTGGGTCCTGGATCTTGTAGTGAACTGGTCCTGTCTACTTCACCAGGCAGTTTTTGCCATGCCCTAATCTCCTATCTCAAACCTGTTGGATTTGAGTTTGGATTTAGAGCGGAAGGTCTTAAGAATGATGGATTAGTTTCTAGTGGGGCAGTTGAATGACTAGCAGGACTATTTCCCACCTGGAAAGGTTTATTTTTGCTGGACCAATGCCCAATTAGTAGGTGAATAAATCATATTCTAAATATTAGATAGATAAATAAATTGAAGTTTGAAAATTTTTAATCTGTTTTCCTAAATCAAGTAGCTATTAAGGGCTGGAAGTTAGACTTAGGACTGTCTGCTCTTGAAGTCATATAGTTTTCTCTGGACAATCTGTGACCTCTGGTCTCTTTAACAATACCTGAAGATATGCATTACATTAGGATTTTACAATTAAAAATGTAACACAGAAGATCAAAACAAATTTAAAAGGTAAATTGATTTTTTTTATTTTTGCTTTTAAGAGAAAAGGATTGTATGTGCTCAAATTTGTAGCCTCATTATTGACTAAGTGGAAGAGTTTTTCACTATGAAAGAAAATAAATTGTTTTGGCATTTATATGTGAGAAAAAACACAAGAAAACTACCATTTGTTGATTTATGACATTTCCAACTGCTGAGTATTAGAATTTAAAGGACAATTCTATAGTTCAGCAGGTTAGACATATAATTTCTTATTTTGACAGTTGAAATTATTTGCCTGCTCTAAATGCTATTTTTATTATCTTTTCATTATTTTAAAAAGCAAAACAAAAAGAGGATAAAAACAATACAGGATTTTAAAAATCCACACTAGTTAATATATTGCTTATTGTTATCTTAGAAGTAGTTGTTCAAGTTAAAAGAAATTGAAGTTTGAAAGTTGTTAATCTACGTTTTCCTAAATTAAATAAAAAATGATCAAACAATGACAGCACAAACTGTTCTTTTTGATGAAGTAACAGAGATTATTAGTATAGTTATCTATCTTGCACACATATACATACATCAGTTATATGTGTATACCTACATACATATAATCTTTTCCTTTCTTCCATTTCTCCTTTCCCCTATCCCAGTAAATGCTATTTTTAGCATTTCTTTGGCTTGGCACAATGGCTTCTGTTATTAACTTCCACATGTAATTTCGGGCAAATATTACATTGTTAGGCTGACCCAATGATATTAAAGTAGCAGCAAGAGACCTTGTGTAGGAGATCCAACTCTGTTCCCCACAGATCAGTCAAAGAAAGGTTTCATCCTCAGGACAGTGAGGGTCAGGATTGAGAGAATGGAGATGATGTGGGAGAGAAGTGGAGAAAGATGTGGGAGAAATGTGGAGAAAGCTTTGTACCTAAGCAACCAAGATAAGACAGTATCCAATCTGTAAGGATGTTGGAGAAGCCAGAGAGACGTGTCCAGTGACGTATGTCTGCCAGCCATGACTGGTATCATCTGGGTTATATCTTTTCAAGTTAAGGTATAATTTCTTAATCTTTGTAAATCTCTGCTCCCAGATAACATTTCTGCCACGGTTTGAGTCTGAATGCTTACCCCAAAGCCTCATGCAGTCATAGAGGTGGGCTTCTAGAGCTTGTGAATGACTCACGGTCCAATGCTGGGATTATGGATGTGAGTGCTACACCCCAGTGGGTGTGGCCTACACATAGTATAAGAGACAGAAAGAGTCTTCTCTCTGTGCTCCTCCTCTTTGCTCTTGTTGCTTTTGCTGTTTTCTGCTGCCATTTACTGTTGCCTTCTGTCATGTGCCACTCTGCCTTAGAGCCAGCTGACTATGGACTGAAACCTCCACAAGCTGTGAGCTAAATAAACCTTTCCTTCGTTAACTTTAGGTGTTGTGTATTTTGTCTCAGCAAGGAGAGAAAGTGAAAGCACCTGCTGAGAAAGTGATAATGATTCCTGGAGTCAGATCAACCTCAGTGGTTTGCCACTAGCCACAATTCTCATTAAACGTCATAGCTGACACTTTGTATTACTTCTAAATTTGTGTTTAGATAGTTTATATTGTGTTAGGTTAATTTATTTTGTGTTAGGTTATCTAATGTACATTTCTGAACAGACTCTATCTCTCTAGTCTCAGGTCAGAGAGAGCTCTTGTTTTCTTTTCCTCTTTTCCCTTCTCTGTCTCTTTCCTGGAAGGAATTAAGCAATTATCATTACTTTAAATGTGGGTAGGAAGAGGGAGGGAGCACTGAGTTCTATTGATTCTCCTATCACTTGCATGGTTAGAGGTCAGCAGTCTATCAGAGAGGGCTTCAAAGGAGAGACAGTTAAGGGACAGCAAGTTCGAATTGGAAACAAAAGATGACAACAAAAGCCATCAGGAGGTGGGTGTGGAAAGATCTTTCCTCTTTGCTACCCTGTCAGATCCAAGTCCCTGCCAGCCTCACACCACTACCTTGACCTCAGGGTTAGGATTTTAGGTTAGGTTCTGTGCATAGATATTTTATTTGTGCTTTTGTCACAATGGTGGCAAGTTGGCAGTAAGCAAGTAAGCACTACCCCTGGTCAAAGGTATATATATATATATATATATATATATATATATATATATATATATATCTCCTATACCCTATGTTCTGGTCAGAGAAAGCCAGACCTCTGTCAGCTGTGGGCTCCTTTCCACATCCTTAGAATACTTTCATTTTTATATTTTGCTCCTTTATTGCACTGAAAAAACGCTAACATAATGGTGCCCTGACTCAGATGGCAGAGTGTGTTAGCTCCCAGGAGCCACTCCCAGATCGAGCTACCCTGCCTATGAACCACCTTCAGGTTTTTTCCTCCAGGACTGTGTACTTGCTGCTGCTAATCCAAATGCAAATCGATCTTCTTAACTCAATACAGGTGAGCTACCATCTGGCGTTTTCTGTTTCCATTCCTAAAATTTGAAAGCTTGCATCAGAAAATCTATTCATACCTTCCCTGGACAGAGATACCAGTTTTCACGGTCCTTACGCCATACAGCCTGAGACAAAACTGTTATTTTTTTTGTTCCCTGGGACCCCTTCCCCATAGTCTTCAGTGACAGCCAGGATGAGAACAGGTGTTGGGACCTTCATGTCACACTTTCAAAACAGGTGATGACGTTTTTTGATAGGTGTGATCCAGGACAGCCTCCACATTCCTTGAAGAGCTAAAGCTCTTACTTCTCGAGGCAAAGTTGCTCTCTCAGCTCACTTATAATTGTCTCATGGGGACCATTTCTTGTGCCCCCAAAAAACACCTCTGGGGTGCCTGGTTCACAACCTTGGTGCTCTTGGCCTCTAGAAGGCTATAAAAACCAAAAACAAGATATTTTATTTGTGCTTTTGTCACAATGGTGGCAAGTTGGCAGAAACCCTTCATTTTTAGGCCTTTTTCACTTTGAGGATGTGTCCTTCTCTCACTCTGTCTTGTATAATGGCCCAAATACTTCTGGCTCATTCAGCTCCACCAGGAGCTCTCCATCCCTCCACACCAGAACCCTTAGATGATGTGTCTCCTGTCTTTAAGGCTCCTCCCCTGTATCTCCCAGACCAAATCCCGCAGCTTTCTCAGCCAGAGGTTTCTGTGCTTCCTGCGCCACCTCCCCTTTCTTCATCGCCAGTGGTCTCTAATACTTTCCTTAGTTTCTCTCCCCAGTCTCATATTTCTCAGTTCCCCTCCACCTGAGCCATCTATTTTGTCAAACAGCTCTTTTGTTCCCTATTCCTGCATTGCCATTTTCTGTGCCAGCTCACCATACTTGCTCTTGTGCATTTTAGTCACCTAACAGGCCACAGGTTCTCAACAGCCATCTTGCTGCAGCTCACATAGAGGACAGACACCATCTTGCAGCCCTCTACCACATGACAGTATGCTGCCATCTTGCAGTCCCTCATCATGGGACCAGCAGCAGCCACCTAGTTGTGGTTCTCATGGTAATCAATCATCATCTTGTGTTTCCCTGTCACATAGTGATGAGCAGCCATTTTATAATCAATCACTGGGTAATTGCCCACAGAAGCCTGCTGGGCAGTTGGCTGCTTGGTGGCCATCTACACTTCTGACTCCACAGTCTTCTCAGCCTCAGTCCATATTCCTGCTTCAGGAACAAGCTGATCCTGAGGAACTAGCTCATATTCATGTTCTTTTTCCCCTTGCTGACCTATCTCAGGGCTACCATAAATTAGGTTCCTTTTCTGCTATTTGTATTTCAAGAGATCTCAATTAATCTACAAAAAGGTTTGCACTAGTCTATTCATTATAGTTCAAATTGGCCAAATATATTTGAGTGCACACTGAGTTTGTAACATGTTGTGCCATCTGTATATCTGTTGTCTCTTTGTCTAGTCTGTTTATACAGTACAGGTCATCTGTCCATACTTGTCCATTTATCTGCTCTGTAAACAGCTGTTCCTTTTTATTTGAATTCAACAGTCTTTTTTCCTTTTTCTTTTGCATTTTAAGACCCATTAATCAAGGTTTATTTGGGTTATAGATTTAAAAAAATGCTTCCACCTAGGTTGCCAGCTGGTCAAAATGATGCTAAAACTGGTTAAACAAAATCCCTTGGATGAGGAGAGTTTGGACAGAACTTCAACTGATGAATAAGAAAGTGGCCACCTGGTAACTTTAACCAGCTCTTGTTCATTAATTGGAGGCTCCAGTAATCTCCATAGCCTTATGGGACACACCCCAACTAAAGTTCATATGACAATTCATTGTTGCTGATCTGATGGTATATTCATGCCTTCAAATATAAAATTGGGATTGTTTATGATGATAAGTATTTTCTTTCAGATCCAGACATCTGCCTTTTTCTTGTGCTCCAGCCAAAAGATTCAAATCAAATCATCATGAGGTCATCAGTCAACTGGTAAGTTTTAAACAAAAATTTATGTAATGTCCATCAACAAAAGGACCTAAGAGCCAATGGGTTACAATTGCTATAACCTAAAAGCAGTTTCTAAACTTAACTGTCAGCCCTACTCTTCATGCTTTGACTATACTTGCTTTATAATTTGA
>PVJX010050067.1:0-10841 GCA_004027295.1 Dolichotis patagonum | reverse complement strand
TTGATTGGTAACTTTTAAACAAAGATAATCTTTCCTGAAAGATTCAGTAGTATATTCCTCACTTCTGCCTCATAAGAATGGTCTTTCCTGCCCATATTTTTCTCAGCATTTTGAGTACATCTATATAGAGAATATCTACTATGAATGAACCTTTGCTTTTTCTTTTAATTATTTTCCTTCTGGAATCTCACCAGATGCACTGCCTTTAGTGTCCTATTTAAGGTAATTTAGGTTTCTTCAATATCCACTTCAAAATTGTTTCAGCAATATCTCCACACTTAATTCTAATACTGCCTCCTTAAATTTAGGCATTTAGCAATACCACACATCTATTCATGCAACTGGAGTTCTCGTGACTTAATTACTTGTGAAATGGCAAGTCCCTTAACACAATAAACTACAATAAAGATGGGGGACATTCAGATTATAGTAGTTGCTATATTGTAATATCCATCATTTCAGTCTCTTTTTTAGTTAATTTTATTTGAAATACTATAGCTGATGTGGTGGATTGAAAACTGATATTCAATTCAAACACCACCTAAACTGAATCACCATGGTGCTGAGCGTAGATGGCCCACCTGAGGACTGCTGCCAGCATAAAATGGAGGCCTGGAGAGGAACAGTTGTTGTTGTTGTTGTTGTTTAGTGCTCTTGGTTTTCCTGCTGCCATGGGTTTTCCTGGGGGAGCTTGCTGACTTTCTTTTCTGATATGAACTTCAGATATGAAGTTCAGGTATGAACTCCAGATATTAACTTCAGCTGTTCTTATCGTCAAAGGAGCACAGGACATTGGCACTGAGAATGGCTGCAGTTCACTTTGGGGGAGCTCTGGTCCTTACTTAGAATCAGTTTCTGTCTCCGGAGGGGAAGGTGTGTGCTATCCAGTCTCCAGGAGAAGCTTATCACATGCTGGCTTCCTGATAGGAGCTCAGCTGTTCTCATCATTGGGGGAGCCCAAGACCTTGTTCTCACTGAGGATGAGTGTGGTACTTTTCAGAGAAGCCCTGGGCCTAACTTTATGACTGAGTGCTTTGTACTCAATCTAGAGCAGCACAGATTATTAAAAGAGAGGGGACAACTAGATAAGAAAGTTTAATGAGGGAGATGTGGAGGGAGTCCCCACAAGGAAGGCTGTGGCAGCTCTCTGCAGACAAAGGGCAGGTTGTGCCTGATATAGGTTCTGATGGGGGTAGGGCTCTGGGACTGATGTGAGCTGATGAGAGTGTAAGGAACTGGGTGAACCTTTACCTGTCTGGGCTTGGCAGACTTTTGTGAGGGAGAAGCCATAGGGGTTTCTGGGAAGATGGATATATGCATTATCAGGGCACAGTTTTGAACTGTTGCCGTGATGATTGTACTGTCTCTCAGATGGGGGATCTAACATTTCTATCTCTTTGGTGTTAGAGGGTGCTGTGGAGTCTCTCTGGCTGCTTCCTGCTGGGGGGGGCATTATTGGGGTAGAAGGGAATAGGATTGAGGCATCTGTTCTGTCTGAGTTTGTGAGGTCGAGATGTTGCTCAGTAGTAGGATGTTTTTGATATTGAATGCTTGTATTCTGGCTTGGATAAACCATGAGAGGAGCCTGGAGGCACAAAGAGCAAAAAGCAAAAAAAATTACGGTAATAAGGGGAACATAATGGGAATTAAAATGGGGGCCCATGTGGCTAGGGAGCCCCATCATGATGACCAGGAGGTAGGTTTTGAAAAGTGGTGTCTGATTCACATATAAGTTGCCAATTTTTTTGAGTTTTGTACCTGGTCTTTTACTATATCTGATTGGCTAACAAAATAGCATCATTCTTCTCCCAAAGGCATAGTGTACCCCTTTTTCTGCTGTGAGAATATCTAGTGCCCTTCCTTGTTGGAGCGCTACCATAGGGAGTGAGTTTATTTGGTCTTGGAGTGAATTAATATTTCAGGAGACTAATTTTATCACTATTTTTAAGTCATGTGATATCTGCAAGTAGTGTGTGAGGCTGGTTTTTAATCTCCTTGCTCCAAGACCGATGGCAGAAAATATAATTATATCAGGCACAATAGAGTGCTCTGGTCACTCTACGTATGATAGTGTGATGAGGTAGGCCTTGTAGATGTTGGTGTAGGATTTGTGAATGAGTGTGTAAAGTGACTTGTGATGCTATTATAGATACTGTGCATGATCCCTGCCATAGGGAGGGAAGACATGTGTAGGCCCTATGTCCACAGACAAAATATTATCCTGTTGAAGGACAGGTTGGTTGGCCTTTTTTTGTCATTAGTATGTATGTTTTGTAGGAGGTTAGGTTTTACCTGAAGAACATTTTGTGAATTGTCAGGGTTGTATATGTAAGTTATGTCTATAGGCCATAGTTATGATGGGCAAATTGTAAAGGGCTCCACAATTTTAGTTTGAAGTTTTTGTTGGAATAGAGATTGGTTTAGTTTTATCAGAGATGCCACATGGAGATTTTGTTGATAGGGTAGACATAGCCAGCAGCTAGGGTCTGAGATATTTACAGTGTATAAAAGTTGAAAAGTATTTAAAAGTTGAAGAATGGGAGGGGTTGTGAGATGTGTGTCTCTTAAGAATGGGGAAGGTGTTAAGAGTTGAGATTTGAGCACTCGTGTATTGGGAGCAATTGTTTGTGAAGTGTTACAAATACAGAATTAGGGGCAGATGTTACATACAGACGAAAACCCCATGTTTCACTGTGAGGAAGCAGTGGAAATGTTGTAGATTTTTCTTCATGTGAACATGGAAGACCTCTGTCTAGAATATATTGTGGTAGTTATGTTTATGTAGATGTAGTCATCATGGCAGAGGTAAAATTGAGGAGTACAGGTTGCATACATAGGTTGTCTATTGTGGTAACGTTTCACAGTCAGCACATTCCAAGGGAAATCGAATATTAGAGGTCCTGAAGTCTAATTGGCTTGAGCAATAGTTGTGTGGGAAGGACCCGCTTCTCCCCCATGTTTAGTCAGGTAAATTGGTATTTTGGAGTGTCTGAGTGTTTTAAGATTAGGTAAAGGAATAGATTGAGGTAGAAGAGAAAGCCTATCACGTTGACTAAGGCAACTGAGAAATTTAAACAGTAAGATTATTAATATAAAGAGTGTGATAACTGTAAATCTTTGGATAAGAGTATATTTGGGGGCATAAAATGTTAGAGCACCTACAAGGAAGAGAGGAAGTATAGAGCCATATATAGGCCAAAACCAGGTAGGGTAGCAAAGCATTAGCATTTGTGTTGTGTTAATCTGAGATGGGTGGGAGCTATTGACATGAGGTCCATAAAGTCCCTTTAATGTGTTCGGGATCAAGATTACTGGCAGCAGATGACATTTCTTCATCTGGGTGATGTGAAACCATCCTGGGAATCTCTTTACCTTTACCACAGTTGGATACCAGATGAGGTCCATTTTAGGTTGAAGAGTTGAAGATGAACCTGTGGGTTTAGGGATTTTAATATAGATTAAGTCTCCTGGAGATAGAGGAGGATCTGGTGTGTGTCCCTCAGAGGGTTGAAGAGGGCAAAGATCCTTGTATTGTTGAAGAAGTGTCAGAGAAATGAGAGAACTGAAATGTAGTCAGCTAAGGGAGGAAGATTAGAAGGTGAAGGCAAGTTTTATAAGACAAATGGTCTATCATACATAAGCTTGAAGGGGCTTAATTGGGTAGGCAATCTGGGAGAACTTGGAGTTTTGTAGGGGCTAGAGGTAGTAGTAGAGAGAGGAGAATCATATATATGTGGGAAGGAAGTATGAGTTAATTCGAGAACATCTGTGCAGTCATGTAGAGGACTTCTGTCTGTGTCTGTTGTAGGAGTGGGCAATAGGGTGGCAGAATTGAGGGTGTCGCTGGTTGAGACTGTGACAATGGGGTTTTGTGTTAGAGTCAGATGTACCTGTTGTAGCTGTGATTGGGGAGTGTCTTGTGAGAAATTAGATTGACTACATGGTGTGGTGAGTAGGCTGTGATTGTCTGTCCTAAAGTACTTTTTAGCTTTTCGTGTCAGGATGCCTGTTGCTGCTCTCTCCTGAAGGCAGGAAGGCCACCCTCTAACTGTAGTGTCTAGCTGTTTCGGGAGGTAGGCTATGGCCTGGAATGAAGGTCCTCTACGCGTCCCAATAGTCCCACCACATTATCTTTATCTGTTGAGGCGTATAGCATAAAGGATGTGGTAGGATTAGGAAGTGTAAGTGCAGAGACTCTAAGCAGGGCCTCCTTAAGCTTCATGAAGGGAGTGTCAGTTGGCATAGTGGATGTAAGGGAATAGTAAAAAAAATGTATTATTAAGTCTAACACGGGAAATTGAGAGATACCTGGAGGAATAGGGGACAGTGTAATGTAAGGGTTCGGCAGCACCAGGTGAATTAGAATTATCGTACTGATAGTAGCTCTGGGATTTTGGGTTATGTAATAGGAGCTGTTGGATTTGAAGACAGGGAGAATAGGGGTGTCATAAGATGAAGGAGTGACTTTTAAAAACCCATTTGTCGACAGCGGCAGATAGTAGGTTTGAGTCCCTGTTGATGTTTGGGGGCTATTGGATATTGGGGAACAGAAGGGAAGACTGAGGCGTGTTTTAGGTGAATTAGCAGAGTAATGTTGGTGGCATGAGTGAGACTGGAGGTGTCTCAGACTTTAGGGTCAATGAGGGAGGAGGGAAGGGGAGGGATTGAGTCAGTGGCATATGATGGTTGGGATTGGAGTATGAGAGCCATGGGGAGAGGAAGACAGTATAAGAGAAACTGAGTTTTTCAAGTAGAACTTTTATCAAAAAGAGGTACAGGACAGGTTGGGATAATAAGAAAGCTGTGCGTGAAGAAAGGGTTTGGAAACTGCAGGGAGTAGGTTTTATCTTCAGAGGTCATTTACCTTAACTGTCAGCACCCACCACGGAGACTACAGACTGGGAGTTTCAGCCTTAAAATTTAGGAAGGACATTATGAGAGCTTACATGTCAACAAGGAAAGAGAAGGCTTTACCTGAGATGTCCAGTGAGACCCAGGGCTCTGAGAGAGATACCTGGGGAGGCCATGGACCTCAAGCCCCATCAATCCTCTTCAGTGGCGGCGATGCCGAGCAGCCAGCTGGTGATGAGTCCCAGGAGGCAGTGTCTTATCCTGTGAGGAAGGGTAAGATGACGACTGACCTGCTCTCTGATGGACAGGGCAGTTGCACTTTCTGTGGCTCTCTTGGTTGCCGACGGGACCGGTTCCCAGTCGTGGCTGCAGGTCAGGGCCGGTTCCCAGTCGTGGCTGCAGGTCAGGGCCGGTTCCCAGTCGTGGCTGCAGGTCAGGGCCGGTTCCCAGTCGTGGCTGCAGGTCAGGGCCGGTTCCCAGTCGTGGCTGCAGGTCAGGGCAGGCTTGTGTCCAGTGTTGCTTTTCTGCTGCACCTTGAGCATGATCGGGGGTCGGGGGGGAGCTTGGGTTTTTTAATTTTTTTTTTTCTCCAGTCTGTTTTATCTCAAGCTCTGGCTGCCACTCACTGCAGCTGCTGTGGCCATAAATTGGCCTCAGAGTTTTGGCCTGCAATGCAGCCTTTTTTACGATTGTCCTGGAATGCAATCTTTTTAAGGTCATCCTATTTTTTTGTTTTTGTCTATTGTTGAAGACATGGAAAACCATAAGTAAGAGGTCTCCCTGGGGGGATTGAAGACCAAGGTCTGATGTTTTGAATTTAGTCTGAATGTTTGGTGCAGCTTGGGAAATCAAATGGGAGTTTAGAAGGACTGTGGGATCAAGCATGGTGGGCAAAGGGAGATAGAAGAGCCAGTAGAGTTGGGTAAACAGAGGAGAAGCTCACAGTAGTGTAATCCTCTCAGAGTAACTTTAGATAAGAAGGAGAAAGAAGGAGAGGGAGAGAAAGAGGTAGGAGCTTCCAAGTGAGTTGTAGTGATGGGGGGTGGAAGTATTTAATCTATTGAGTCTGAGAAACAAGAAAGGAGAGAGTCACAGTGGAGAGCTGATAAAGGAAGAGGACCTGTGAAGTGAGCCGAAAGAATGTGGGGGCCTTGCAGTTTTGGAATAGGTCAGGGCATGCCTGTAGCTGGGCATAAGCCATTTCAGTAGTAAAAGTTATGTAAATCTCTTACTGTCAGCCTCTTTGGGCTGAGAGTTTGTTTTAGTCCAGGTGTATCTAAGTGCGGCCCAGAGGAGTGGTTTTGTCAGGTAATGATTGATTATTATCCATGTTTTTGAATTAGAAAAGTGAGCCAGGGGTTGGAAAGGTCATGAGTCAGCAGAGAACCCTCACCCTCCACTGAGGCACAAGCAGTAGTCAGTCCCTTAAGGTAGGAGAGTAGCCCAACAATGAATATTCCAATCATCACCTGGGAAGACAAAGGGAAAGTCCCAAAGGACATAGAAATCCCAGAGGAGTAGAGCAGAATGGGGGCTGTCCTGATGTGGCCATGATTTAGGACAGGCACCCCAAAAGTAGAGTAGAAGGGAGGCTCACCTTGGATGTGATGAGACTGAAGCCAGTGTTGGCTGGAAATGGCAAGGCGCATTCCCCAGTCCCGGAAAAAGAGAGAGAAAGAGAGAGAGGAGGAGCAGAGATGAAAGGTCTAGAGGCTGGGGTTGGGCTCAAAACGGAGCAAAGGCTCCCCAGGAGCCACACAGCCTCCAACCGCTGGAATCATGGCACAAACTGATTGAGTGGAGACTTTGTACTCAATCTAGAGCAGCGCAGAATATTAAAAGAGAGGAGACAACTAGATAAGAAAGTTAATTAGGGGGAGGTGTGGAGGGAGTCACCACAAAGAAGGCTATGGCGGCTCTCTGCAGACAAAGGGCAGGTTGTGCCTGATATAAGTTCTGACGGGGGTAGGGCTCTGGGGACTGATGTGAGCTGATTTATTTTGTGAGAGTGTAAGGAATTGGGTGAGCCTTTACATGTCTGAGCTTTGTCAGACTTTTGTGAGGGAGAAGCCATAGAGGCTTCTGGGAAGACAGAAGTATGCACTATCAGGGCATCATTTTGAACTGTTGCCATGATGATTGTGCTGTCTCTCAGATGGGGGATCTAATACTTTGTGCATGATTTCATGACGCCAATGCAGAACCCTCAACCTACTGGTTCAGATCCTTCATCTTGCTAGCACAGAGTTTCTGGCTTCCACCACTAACCTTTGGGCCGTCCCAGTGCAGATCCATGACACAGACTTGCATGAGTCATTGTCCTGGGCTCTAGGCCTCCAGCTGAACCTGTGGGAGGCAATATCTAGACCTCTGGCTGAACTCACGAGAACCATTATCATGGGCTCTCGGTGTTCAGCTGGACTCATGCAGAACATTGCCATGGGATCCAGGCCCTTGACCGGATTTTCTAGCTTTCAGTGTGTGGAAAACTTCCCTGCACTTCTTGTATTTGAATCTGATAAGCTATCACAAAATAACACCATAAATTATGTGTCCTGTACTGTCTGGTTCTCCATGCAATCCCTGACTGCAACAGTTTAATACATACAATTCCCAACATTTTCTTTGTATCTCGTCTATTGTATAGAAATCTTAAATAACTATGGATGAAGATTTTTTTCTTTCATGTATAAATAAATAATTCTGTACTACAAATGTCTTACTAAAAATGCATTTGAACCATGAAGTTATGTGATATAACTTGCACAAACTAAAATATGATATTTGAGAACCTTTTCCACTGATAATAAAGCATAACTAAAACAATATCCAAGACATTAGAAATCACCATGTGTATGTAGTGTCTACTAAAAGACACTTCACGGTGATTTTTGGGCCAAGTAGATATCAAATTAAATGTTCTGAAACTCCTAGAGTTTTCAGATCAATTCCTGCCATGCAGCCCATATCTTAATAATATTGGAAAAATAGTGAGAAAATATTGAGGGCGAAATTATGATTGAATAATAATGTAAAATTCAAAACCATATTTGTATCCATATTTACTCTTTCTCGTTATTATAGATATTTCAGCATTTTGATCTGTTTACATCAAATCATAGTGAATGCGATTTTATTCCTCTACAATAAATCTTATTAAGTAAAACCAGATACAATTTCATGCTGGTTCAAAATACACTTATATGTGCATTGATAGTTTGGAGTTTCTGATGGAAATTTATTTTAAACAGGTTGCAATAATCCAATTTCATTTTGACAAGTTACTGCTAAATGTCACTCAAGGGTATTTCAAAAATATTTTTTCAACTTCAGAAATAACATTTAAAGTAAAAACAGAATAGTATATAACATTTATGTCAAAGCCATTCGTTCTAAATTTGAGGAAACTGTTATACAGAGGGGATAAGTAACATGCTTAGTCAAACAGCTAATGGAGATATGAAATTGAAAAAAAAATACTTTCATGATGTGGTTAAATTTTAGCATTTTTTAGAAGTTACTTTCTACAAGGACACTATATAAACTAATTTTTGAATTGGAGGAGAGTTTTAAATATGAAGTCATAGAAACATTTAGAGTGAAGTATTTTGATTTAGAGATCTGTGTCTTTAGTCCAAGTAGTTTGTGAATAGATCTTTGTATAATCTCCAATCCATAACAAAGGCAATCATAGTCTTCCAGGAGAGGATCCAGTGAATCATAGTATCAAATTTTTCTATTTGCTCATAATAGAAGACTGAGCTTATTACCTATAGAAAGAATTAAAGGGTAAAATTAAAGGATGAATGATCATATATCTGTTGTTTGTGGAAAGTTTTTTAGAGCATACCTTTAACATTATTAAAGTTTTTGTAGCATATCAACTTTAAGAAAAAATAATTCTAAACATAGGATGGAGGAAGCATTTTAAAATTTAGAGATATTTAATAGCACCCATTTGAACAAGATTAAAATAATCAGTAGAATCCTTCAAATTTAAAGAGAAAAATTAGATTAAGTTCACTGATAAGAATATCTTAAATTTGTTTATCAATAGATGTATAATAAAGAAAACAAATAAATAAAATTAAACTTTTGCACTAACAATTGCCCATTCCAAACTGAGAATCCTTTATAGTTCTTAGAATTTTATACATTATGCAAATAATAATGAATAAGAAATAGCTTTGCCCTTAACTATTTCCAAAGTTATAGAAAGATGCATGTTTTAAAAACCATATATATTTCATCTTAGAAAGTAGGTACATATACTTAACATCTCTTACATTATTTTATTACCTTGTCTTTCTTCTTTCCCTTTCTTCATCTCTGGATCTCCTCCCATTTTCTTTTTCTTTTCTTTTTTTAACTTCATGTTTGCCACACGTGATGAATGCATTCATTGTGACTCATTGGCCATATGCATGACGCATCTTAATTCTTTTTATGTCCCCTTCCACTCCCTCCTTTACGCTGCCTTCTGTCACTTTATTCCTTTTCTATTTGCACAAGATTAATGACCCTGTTTCCATCTATCTGTTTCTTATTTTGTCCTTTTCAGAGAATGAAAAAAAAAGTCAAGTTATAATCATCACATACAGAATTATTGAGAGACAATGCTTTGCACGAGTTTGAATTTTCTTAGTACAGTTAATGGAATTCTACCACAGGTAGGCTATAAAGGATATTTTTAAATTGTTGATTGTCTCGAAGTTTAGGTATCTCCCTGCATTGTCTATGGTGATGAACCAATCCCCTTTGTCTGGGATCACTGTCACTTTGCGTCTTAGAGTGTCTAATATTAGGTACTCAGTTTTTAGAAAAGACACTCAAAAGTAAATTTTATGTTTTTAAATTTATTCAAAATAACAGATATCTATGACTACAACAGACAAAACAGTTAAAAGTGAAACAAGTATAGAGTTTAAAATGTAAAGACTTTAGACCTCCTGTGACTCCTCAGACATTTTCCCATGTGTTTCCAATTTGTATTCATAGTCTCACTGCACCCTGATGACTTCCCGCCAGTTTCAAAGTCCAGGCACTTCATACACTGCTCATGGGCAATTTGTATCCAATTTGTTTACATTAGTCAAATTGTTAAGCAGATTGTCATCAGATAGCCCTGTCAAGCACTGTCCTAGAAGCCAGTTACGGCGATTATCACAGATGTCACTTTCTAGTGCCAAGTGTCATGTTTTTTGTATACATGTTTGCTTTTTGCAATAGAATTATCATTTTATGAAGCCTGCTAAAATATATTTCCACTTTCTCCTCACAGATTGAAAATGGTCTATTCTGTAACTATGCCTAACTGTTCTTTCTAGAATATAAATAAGGCATTATTCACATAATGAGATCATAGCCTAAAAGTTTTTGTCTCTTATTTACTCCACTTTTCTTATCTATCAGTGAACCCACATCTATAACTTGAATACAATATTTGTTTTTGAACATTTTTCCTCTGCATTTCCCCACTTTTCAAAAGGACAGTCTGATCTTTCTTTATGTTACTGTTTTATCTCTTCACAGACAAAATGAGAAACTGTCCATAAGTAATGAGGCATTACTTATGATTAGATGTATAAACACCAGAAACTTTGTCAAATGTGTCAGATAATTCTATAAACAACCAATCATTTCCTCTAATTATCTAGAGCTATTTCCCTAGAAAACCTTTGAAAGTATACCAAGGAAGCTGTTGGACTCTGGAATAAGTAAATTCTAAGTGATTCCTGAAGTTAACAACTAAGGAAGATATGTTCTCAGAGAAGAAAAGACACATAGAGAATTTCAATAAATTTTTTTATTCCTGACTTTAGAGAAATTATCTTTTTCCAGATTTTAGGGTACTTGAGCTTTGATAACTTAAAAACATTCATACATTCATATTAAAGTAACATAATTTTTACATAACATTTGTTAACTTGAAAATTCAAACCATTTAAATTTCTAAAATTGCTATTTTATGAAACATTAAAATATGAAAA
>PVJX010050066.1:0-10830 GCA_004027295.1 Dolichotis patagonum | reverse complement strand
TAGTACATGTCTTCAATATATAAAGTTTGTATTCATCTTTAAGAGTAGATACAGGTACATAACAGATTTTCATTCTTTTTTATTCTCCTTCCCTTCCCAACCCTAATCTTGACTTCACATAGAGCCTGAATGTGAAAAAATAATCACATAGTCCTTTTGAGTTGGAAGAAAAACTGTCATAGTTTTACACTCTATTATTGAGAAACTCTAACATTTAATCTAAGAACAAAAGACATCTAAAATGTCACAGAATATTATAGGAATATAACCATGAAATCTGTCCTTGAAAGTTCGGTGACATATGTTATACTTGAAATCAAATCAAGTGTGTTGAGATTTAACTATTCATGAATAATGCTTCCTCTGATTTTTTCTAGTGAAGCAGACTTCTAAAAACTAGTATATAATAAACTATAAAAATATACAATAAATGAAATGACTTCAGGAGAGTATTACATAATGCATGTCATTTGTGTAGGATACATTTATTTGCTTGCACATGTAGGAAATCTCCAGGAAGATAACCAAGATTTTGAAGAGAGAACAAAATGACTGGCAGTCCTAGTAAAAAAAAGGAATAATTTCCACAGAATACTTGGTCACTTTTGTAATTTTTTTAGTCTTATCATTTAATAAAAGGTTAAATTAAATAAGATAATTTTCAAATTATATCAGGGCACCATAGTCAGCTTGATAATTCAAACCTAGGAGATAGTGTCATTCTTCTGAGCCAGCTATCTGCAAATGCCACAATGGTTAAGTTGTAGTTTCTTACACAGAACTAGGAAAATTCTTCTAAAACATAATAAACACACTTACACTATAGCTTCTAAAGGTTTCTCAGAAAATTTACAAGGAAATACAGTGAAAATGAATATAACATGATGAGGTTTTCAAAGCATAACTTCATTTCTGAGCCTCCTGGTTTCAACCACATGAAGCATAATCACTTCTTCATATACCACACAGGTAAGTGCATCCCAGAATCTTTTCATTTGCTTAAAACCTAGATTAACTATAGCAGAGTATGAGATATGGTGTTAGCTACTGTTGATGTCCAGCTGAATTAATGTAAAGTACTGTGATGCCTATGTTGTCCTCTTCTGATCTGCTCTGTACGGCTCCCTTTTGTTTTATTCTCTTTCAAATAAAAAAACCTAGATTAACTATAATAATAATAATAATAATAATAATAAATAAGAAGCAAGGTAAATGAGATTTATGGGCAAATTTGCACATAAATCAAATCAGAGACATTTTGAAGCTTTAAATGAAATTTCAAATTTTGTCGGCCACTTTGCATTTTATAGACTATTTTTAGAACCATCTTTGCATTTCTTCTTTTGTGTGATATAATAAAAATTGTACATAACTTAAAATTCACAACTTATCTATTTATAAGTGTACAGTTTAGTAGCACTCAGTACATTCACAGTGTTGTACAATTATCATCCTATGTAGTTTCCAGAATATGATTTTCATCTCCAAAAGAAACTCTGTACTCATTAAACCAGTGGTGGCAAACCTATGGCACTCATACTGCAGCAGTCACACAAAACCCTCTCTGCTGGCTGACAAGCCAAGTCACTTCAGCATCACCTCAGCTGTGGACTGTTCAGATTGAACTTCAGTGTTGGCATTTTAAAGTACGTAAGTGGGCTGGAGTTGCACTTTGGGCACTCTGTCTCTGAAAGTTTCCCATCACTGCATTAAATAGTTCTGTCCATTCCCTGCTCTAGGTCTCATAGCTCCTAGAAACCACCAATTTGCTATCTCGGTGTATTTGCTTATACTAGATATTTTATGCAAATGGAATTATAAAACGTGTTTTTTATGTCTGTGTTCATTCACTTAGCATTAAGTTTTCAAACAAAATCCATGTTGTAACACAAATCAGTACTTTATTCCTCTTACGGATGGATAATCTTCCACTATATGGATATTGTTCATCCATTCATCTGTTGATTAACATCTGTGTTGTTTTCACCTTTTGGCTCTCATGAATAAGACTGCTGTGAACATTCATATGAAAGGTTCTGTAAAAACATCAGTTTCTAATTCTCTGAGGTATTTTTAACTTTTTAAAGAATTACTAAATACTTTTCCTCAGTGGACAAACCATTTTACATTCCCAGAATTAATCTACAAAAGTGCCATCTCCTTGTCCTTACCCATTCCTATTTTTCTTTTGTGTGAATACAGTCATTGCAGTGAGTATGATGTGGTATCTTGTGTTTTGATTTGTACTTTTCTGATGAATAATTATGTTGAGTATCTTTTCATGTGCTTATTGTCTGTTTGAAAAAGAAATCTCTACTCAAGCTGTTAATCCATAATTTAATTAGGTTGCTTCATTAGAGTTCTTTATATAATCTGTTTTATTGTTTCCATTTTGTGTTTTGGGGTTTTTTTCTTTATTTACTTTTTTCTGTTTCATTTTCAGAATTATTTGTATAGTCTGGAAACCAGAGCTTAATCAGATTTTAGATTTGCAAATTTTTTCCCCTGTTTTGTGAATTTTTACACTTTATTATTAGTAGCTTTTAATATACAAAAGATTTTAATTTTGATATTCAGTCCATTGTTTTCTTTTGTCAATTGCTGTGCTACAATTACTAAGAAACTTTTGCCAAATCTAAGGTAATGCAAATTCACTCCTATATGTTTTCTTCTATGAATTCTTTTGGGTAGTGCTAAAGATTAAATTCAGGGCCTTTGCACTGAGCTACATCCCCAGAATTTTCTTTTAAGAATAATATTTAAGTCTTTGACTTATTTTAAATTTATTTTTATATATGGTATGAAGAAAGAATATTAATTTATTTCATGCATATAAATATCCAGTCATTTAAAATTTGGACTAATAAAAGAAATACCAGTGAACAAATACTATATTTCCATAATGTATTTTTATAGTAAAGAGATATATTGGAATAACCAGGGGATGCGATCTACATAAATTAATTACACAATTGCATAATGAAAAGTGTGAAAGATTATTTGAAAGCAGTTATGAGACTACTAGTTCCATTAACTACATTGAAAATCACATGGAATCGTCACACTGAAGTTGGACATCATGTGTAACTTAAAATATAGCTCATAGCCATTTAGTTTATTGGAATAGAATTTTTCACAGTATAAGTTTCTGTGTCAAAAAAGTCACAATAACCTTGTTTATTTGTTCTGTGAAGAATTTTTCATTGCAAACTAAAATTTTTAAATTGGGATACTATATTTCTTTGGTGGAAATATTCATATTATTTCTTTTAACGTTCTATCTGTACTGGTGATTCATTGGTCTGTGTCAAACATCACAGCATGCTATACACCTTGTTGACCAAAAAAGACAATTAGATAGAGAATTCTAAGTGGAATATTCACTATTATAAGATTTTCTTTCCAGTTACCATGACAATATGACCTAATCATAGATGTTAGCTGTAAAGGGATTAGAGAAGCTTTAATAATACTTTTTAAGGAGTACAAATACCTTGATCATTATCTTCTAGTCCCATGTTCTACTAATCATGTAACTAGTAAATAGTCATGGAAACACTAGAACTGTATCACTAATCTGATGCTTTTTTATTATTATCATAGTACATTTTTCAGTAGCAGTGGTATTCTGGGTAGGATGCCTATACCTATACTCTGAAATCCCTTTTCCTCCTGGAGAAAATAAAATGAGGTGATAAAAATATCAAAGCTTTAATCATGCAAAGGTATTGAGATGCTACAAAGAAAGCAATGTTGAATTTCCATTAACTCCTCTCTCTTCATAAAAATTAGTCAAAAAGTTTTTTTGAACCTAAAGAAGTAAAGAATTTGATTTATTACCTGGATATTTTTGCTACTACTGTGTATAGTACTGCTATAAATAACAGCTATTTTATATAATATTTAAATTTTTATGAGAACTGTTAATTTGTTTTTTTTATTTTTTATTAATTTAAAGGTAGTAAAATACAACAGCATAAGATAGAATAAAGCCAATTGAGACAGTGTAGTGAAGTTGGTACAGAACGTCACAGCAGGTTACTGGGTAACAGTAATAGGTACCATAATATATCTCGTTATCTTCACAATAGTTGTTCTTTCAATCAGGCATAGCAAAATCAAAGGAAATACAGAACATTATAGAGCTTATCAAAGCCAAATACTGAATAGAGCAATACCATTAATCAGGACACAGCAAAATGGTGATAAAAATGTTTGCCTTCAAAGAGATGGTAGAGGGAATTCCCCCTTATTTCCTGTATTACTTATGGTCAACCTCCCAAGAGATACTCAGATCTCTGGCTCCCACTTGCTAACAGTAGGTGGTGGTGGGGAGATGGGATGTTTGATTCTCAACCAGAGTGCAGGTAGACTCACAGCTGCTTACCAGGGTGGTGAGCTGCTTGCTTGGTTTCCCAGCACCCTCAGTTCCAACATGGCACAGATCTCAGGAGATGCTGCTGGTTCTCACCCTCGGTGGCTGTGGCTTGCCAGACCACTGCCACTTACCAGGGCGGCAGGCTGGTTGCTCGCTTTCCAAGCACCCTAAGTTACAACATGGAGCAGATCTCAGGAGACCCTACTGCTTCTCACCCTTGGGTGGCTGCAGCTTGCCAGATCATAGCCACTTACCAGGGCAGCTCCTAGAATTGTTAATTTGATAGTAATTCATAAATACCAAATTCTGTAACAAGCAGGCATTTCATACATTTTTAAAAGACTTGCACCATTAAATGGAAGAAAAATTCAAACAGATGGTGAAAAGGTCACTATACTTTGAGAGTCCCCTTCCCATCCTTTCTCCTTCCTCAGGGATGTTTACTAGGCCAACAGAGCCAAAAGTATCTGATTGATGCCAGAAGAAGACCACATTACTGATTCCTTACCAGAGTATTGTGTATCTCCCTCAAGGTCTCACAAACCCAATTCAACAATGGTTGGAGTTCCCAAAAACAGGCAAGGAAAATACTGGCCAGCAGCAGATAATCACAACCTAAGAAAGCCAAGTGGGTACTAGATGTTTGCTTATGAATGCTAGCCCCACCACCATGGTCCAGGAACACTCAGGGATGGTGATCACTATACAAATGTTACAATGTCCTACCTGGTGATTGTCAACCAGAATGTTCTTTGGCTCTTTTGGTCTCATTGGGTCTCTGCAGAGACAGGGTGTATTCATATACAAGATATGGTACAGCACAATAAGATATGTGAGATACGGTGCAGCCCAATGAGAAAAGACAATGAAGAGAACTAATAAAATTTCCTAAAGTGCAGAATGTCTGTGGATCCAAACTCTCATGTCAACAACTAATCAGAGTATAATGTTAGGAGGGGATATTAGGGATTCTTTTTGTTAAGGTGCTAGAAAGAATATTCAAAATTGGGCTGGGGATTTAGCTCAGTGGATTAAGTGCCTGCCTGGCAAGAGCAAGGTTGTGAGTTTGATCCCCAGTATAAAAAAAAAAAAAGAATATTCAAAATTTTAGAGAAGGGAGAAGGAAGACCATGTTGGTGAAGAAAAATGGCTATTTGCCAATAGGTATAGGAGCCTGATGCTATAACAAATAGTTAAAAATCAACCCTGCCTGGAGCATGATAAGTGTTCAACAAATACTAGTTATTATGATATATGACACAATCATGACATGAATCATGACTTTGGGTGTTATTTCTTTTTTGGTATTATGTTGTTCTTTTAAATGGCTAGATAGGCTTATCAATCACTGTTATCTGCAGAAAGGAAGGTTAAATGATTGATTTAAAGTCAGACAGTTAAACACATCCATCCATTTTGATTCTTGTGTCAATATAATTTCCCCTCGACCATGGTAGAAGTGGAGGATTAAAATGATAGGAAACTACCAATATAAAAGGGTGAGTAATCAAGGTAGATAAAATGAAAAAAAAATTTACCTGAAATATACATATATCTTATCTATATTAAAGAAGTAGAAATTGATTAACAATACAGAAATAAAATTAGATTGGGTAAGGTTCAATGTGCCAAGGAATTTAAGTTGCCTGATGTCATATGATCATGCAAAAGATCTATCAAATATTCCTAACATTTGAATAAGTTAAAGAGTCAAAATTTTTTTTAAAAATCTAGTATATCTATACTAGACATTCCTAGCTAAGTTAGAAATATTATAAGCAGTCAGATAGGGCTGACCCAAAGGAGTCAGTGCAGGAGATACATTACAACTATGAGTAGAGGCGCATTTGTTAAAGGGCAGACCTCAAAACAAAAGATAGAAAGACTACATACTTTCCTAAGGATGAACAGTAGAAATTAGTATTCTAAATAGGTGTCAATCACTATAGGTGGTTCTTATTTGTTCCATGTACACTTGCTTCCACATTTAGTCCCCATTTCATCAATATTACTTAAGCAATTATATTCATAATCTTGGTTGATGATATTTTTATATCACCTCATACTCACCTTATGATTTCCCATTGGATTAATGTTAACTTTTATCCCACCTAAGACTTCCCTCATCTAGTGGTTTTGCTCAATAAAGTCTTGAGAAGCAAGGTCTCTGTCAACCCACTAAGGACTCTGTCTCCCTTAGAAGTTTTCTTTCCCTAACAAATACATAGCTTTCTTTTTCCAATAAATATTTTCCTCTTTTAACCTCCATTGTTACTATAATTAATTGTTTGATTTTTAGAGAACACAAACTCCACTTATTTTTCCATCATATTATTTGGATTACTTGGAAGTCCTATATCATCCCTCTGTGAAAACTAATTTAAAAATTCATGTTGAATCCATTTTACAAAACAATGGCATAATGTAATTTTTAATTTCTTTTTATTTTCAAAACTGTCCTGATTTATACAACAATTTTTTGGTAAATCTTATTTAAAGAGAATAAAACCAAACAAAATGAAGCAGAATAAAGCCAATTAAACAAAACAGTATGACACAGGATTTCAAAACAAGATAATAAGAAAAAAACAATGGATACCATAATGCCTCTTGTTGTCTTCAAAATATCTGCCCTTATCTTCAGATATAGTAAAATGAAACAAAACAGAACAGCTGGTTTTTATCAGTAAAAACAAAACAATGAATGCAATACAAGACTTCAACACAAGATAAGAGTAAATCCAAAATGGCTACTATAGCATATTTTGTAATTTTTGAAATAGCTGCCCATGCCATCAGATATAATAAAATCAAACAAGACAAAACAGAATAAAACCCAACCAAATAAAACAATGAAAATGATATAGGACTTCAAAAAAAGATAATAGGGAATGAACAATGCCTACCACCTTCAGAAGGAAAGCCCATATAGATGCTACATTGCATATTATCATCCTTTAGATGATCAGACTGCCAGCTTTAAGCCTGCAAAGATAGTGAAAAACTAAACACTACAAGCATTAGGTTGTATTTTACCTCAATAGCTATCATCTCAGCCTGTGTTTCTCCAGATCAAGTTGTAGCCTATGGCAGCGGGACATGTTGGCTCTTCTTGTCTCCCAGCCTGTGCACCAGAAGGGGCTGGCATCTGGGTCTCCTGCCAGCAGCCTACACATGGCACCAACTCACAGGAAGGGCTTGGCTTCTTGTTGGTTTTCTTGTTCTCCTCTTCTGCAGTCTGTGAATGGCACTGATTCACAGGAAAGGGCAGCATCTGATTCTCCTCCTGGTGGCCTGCAAATAGTGCTGACTCACTGTACAACAAATTTTATACCAACTCTTTGCACTTAAACTGATGATGCCTGGTCTCTTAAAGATGATGTCTTCTCTAATCTTTTTTTTTTTTTTTGGATTTTTTTTCATTATACTGACTATAGATCTAAATATAAGCACTTTTGGGGAAAAAAAAGAAGTCTAAAAATGTATGGAAATAACCAACAGTTTAGATAAAAAGTTACTGAAATTTGTAGGGGTAAAATGTTTACAATGGTTGAGAAATTAATAATAAATCTGTATAAAGAAAATGCATCATTGACATGAACAGCTCATTCTTCAAGTAAGACATTACCTCACTCAGGACAAGGGAGGTCAGTGATACCCCTCCTTTTCCTGGCTCTTTGTCTGTGAGAATATCCATGGTTTAGGAGCATGGAAGTTTTCTAAGAGACCTTAGATTATAATAAAGAAATTATTTTTAAAGCCTTTCATGATGAAAGAGGACCCAAGAAGTAAAATTTTTCCTTAATGCAATAGAAGTTATTATATGCAGGAAATAGGATCAATACTATATTAATAAGAGGAATATGGTTTTGTCAGATGAATGGGAAATGTGTTGTCCTTTGGGAAAAAATTAGTTCTTATTGAGGGCAGTTGCCATTTCAGAGACATTTAACATCTATTACTGCCTCCATAGAGAGAATGGAACCTTCTTTGTCAAGCACAGGCTTCATACAATTAAATATTCAAAGATCCCTGATCACCATTACAAAGTTTCATATCTTTGATTCTTCTTTTTGCTGCTGAAGGCTAAGCAGAGACAAATGATTCAAATTAAGCCAACTGAATACTCTTTTTTTCCCCTGATATGGAAGGCAACACAGAGATAAGAAAAACTGTTAGAATCCATTTATTCAGTAGAATTACCTGGATGAAACAATCTAGAAGTGTCTGTCATATAAATGGCTCAGAACTGCCAGTTTATAGGTCTTCCATATCTGACTGTTATCACTCACTTAAAACCAGAGAAGCCAATACAGTATACTCAAGTTTATAAACATAATCAAGGAGAAAATATTCTGGTGCCATCTCTTGAGCAAGAATCTAAAATTAACTTAAATATATCCTTCTCCCATTATGATACAAGAGCCCACAGATTTGACAGCCAGTAGAGTCATAAACAAAATAAACCTCCTGCAACATCATTTCCACACCACCAATGAGAATCTGCAAGACACAAGAAAGGAGGATAGCTACGATTCCTTTACCATATAAGTGAGTATACTAAGGTGTTGGGGTTCTGCAAGTAAAGGGAAAATAAAAGGTTGCACACACTAAGGGTCAGCAAAATGGCTGCTGCCTGGCCAGTCTAAGCAAGCAGCTTTTATTGAGATAAAGAACAAAGAAATTCAAATTGTGCATGATCAGACTATATAACTTGTTTGCTTCTTGACTTTACAAGACCTCATGTTTTTACCTTGGGGTGGGGGTGATATTTCAAGACCTGAACTTTTCCCATAACATTGTCGACTGGATGTGTCTGGGACAAAATGGATCCAGTGTGGCCTCTCTCTATTTCCCCCTTCTTTTTTTTTAATTTAGGCTTTCTTACCATGTTAGAAGCTGGCATTTTAAGTATGAACATTTTGCATAAGGCAAATGCAACATTTTGCACAGATAAGGACAGTAACACCATAAGGAAACATTGTTTTAGCCAATTGATATCTGGTAACCATCCTGTGAGGAAATTCCATAATCCAGTACTGAGCCCTTGGGACACATATATCTGTTTAGTAAGTTCTTGTAAATCATGAAGTTTCCCACTGATGGATTTACTTTCTTCAGACAAATTAAAGCAGCACATTTGAGCAATTTAATTTCATCCATGTTGATCAATTGCAGCATGATTATCTGAAATAGCTTGTTGGTGCTCACTTTGTTCTTTGTTTAACAATGCCAAAGCTGTAGAAGTATAATTAATTTGATTTGCCAGGAGACAAGCTAGTGCATCAACATTGTGATTGGCCCTGGCTGCCAGGGCAGGCACACCAACCAACGAAATACCTAAAGCATAAATTTCTGCTTTAGTAAACAGGCTAATAGAAATGTCCCCACATATGTCAGTGAGACTAGTTGTAGACCTTTTGGTGCGAGACAGTGTAAATTCAGAAGGCAACAATACAGTAAGGTGACTAAGGCAGTATTTTGCATTATGAGGTAAGTTTGCAGGGTTATAATTGAAGGTATACTCTTCACATGAGAAAAACCATCCAGCAGGGAGAGGAACATGTCCATGTCCATACAATATTGGCTCATAACTAGAACAATTCCAAGTACTGTTAGACAGGCAAAGACATTTAGTAATACAGATTTCAATATGAGCACATGAGGCATTTGAAGTTGCAACATATGGAGTGAACATTTCAACACATTATCAGGTTTTTAAGGGTGGAAGCACCCCAATTTAGATAGTCAGCATATGTTACAATTTTGTTTGGAATAGTGGAGAAAATGGTGTAATTACTTAGAGAGGCAGGGTCCTTGCATACTGGAATCAGATGAGACCCAAGAATGTATTTTGTTACTGCCTTTTGAACAAGACAGAAATGAGACACATTAGCTATTTTTGCCAATTGAAACCAAATATTGTATTCCAATCTTTCTTGGAGGTTGTGGGACTCTAAAGTCCCCATAGTGGGTTGCAAAACACATAGCAATAGAATACAAACAAGCATTAAAGAGGTCATTGTCAATTTGGTAAATACCACTGCAACAAGCTTTTCAGCAGTGGATTCCTCTTCAGATGCATGGAGCATGGTAAATGTAACCATTCAACAATAAATACCTTGCTGCTCTGGATGCCAACAAGGCCCCCATGGGGCTAAGGGGCTGAATGAATAATGAGTAAGGAGAGAAGGCAGTCTTTCAGGACTCGATCCACCATAACTGTGGTGAGTGTGTGAGCAATGATCTGAAGGGCCTGCCATAAAGAAGGAGAGTCACAGGAAGTCTCCCAGAAAGCAGCATCTCGGCCTGTCTCTTTGGGACACGAGCATCTTCGACCCAAAGAGTGGCCTGGGCTGTTTGGATCGAAAGTCTGCGCAGACCTGCATCTCGGCATGACTGTTTGGGACTGGTAGGCCCGCCCTTCATCTGCAGGGAACTGCCTGGAGACC
>PVJX010050065.1:0-11021 GCA_004027295.1 Dolichotis patagonum | reverse complement strand
CAGCAGCAGCAGCAGCAGCAGCAGCAGCAGCAGCAGCAAGCCTTCTCTCTGTCTGTCCCCCTGTATTACACTCAGGTTACAAACCTATTGATTGGTGCCACCTATATCCACGGTGGGGTTTCCATTATCCTTGCTGTTAATCCCAACGTCACACTCTTATTCTACATTCACACACCCTAAATCCAGCCACCTCCAGAAAGCCCTACCTCTGACCACATGAGGCTTTTGGAGGACATAATAATGTCTGTGAAAAATCCCAACATTCACTTGTTCACTTGTTCAGTTTGGCTTTGAAGGCAACCAATTTATCTGTTGACTTGAACACAGTTATCAGTCTCCCCTGAAATGACCAGTTGAGTTTGTTGAGCAGGTTAAATATATTACACAAGTAAGCACATTTTGCTACCCACTCTATGTCACTGAAATGTGAAGCTAGTGCTGGGTGTTTTTCTACAAGAAATCTCTGGAGCAGCTCTCAGAACTCAAAAATTCTGACCGGTGATCTCCCTTTAGAAATTCACTTCACTTCTGTGTAGAGGAGAAGATTTGTGTGCTATGCATCTATCTCTTCACAGAGCTGTGTCAACAAAGGTGAGTTAAGGGCATGCACTTAAATATGGTTGATATTTTAAATCACATCTCCAAAATGTTATTGAGTTTCCAGCTTTATTTTTCATGTAGCCAGAATTGTTTTGAGAATGACATAGTGCAGAATTCACCTTCAGAAGTGAATTCTTTGACCAAAGTAATAAGAAAGCTGTCCAGTTATGGCATCTGCTCTGTCCATGCATGTACCAACAATAAAAGGAATTTTGTTTTTAGTGATATGTAATCATTCATAGATTCAGTAAAAGATTTTAGTTGTGATTCTGCAGTTGTGATGTTGGTTGGCAACAAAAAGGCACATAGTATATCTTCATGCACATCCTCCTGGAACACACATTGCACAAAAGCAAGCATTGTTGCCTTCATATCAGCATCAGTAGATTCATCAACTTGGACTGCAAACCAAAGTGGTATAGAGTCCTCTTTCACCATGATGCCTCAGTATTCTCTGCTGTTTCACCAGTTCTTCTAATTATGGTACTAGCTGAAAGAGAAACATATGCCACTTTTTGACCTGAAGTCATGCCTAAAAGCTCAGAACAAATGTACTTAACAGCAAGAAAGATCAACTTTTCACCAACAGTACAGTGCTTCAGCCATGTGGTTAGCGCTAAGAATGATGTTCTCAATACAGACACATTTGATGCAGCGGTAGCCCTTAAAGATTCTTTTTGTTCATTTTTTTTCCTTTGAAAAACTCCATACACTTGTCTTTAATGCAGGATGCTTGGTCTTCTTGGAGCAAACAGTTCTGAGGTTTTGTGGCTTTGTGGGATAGCTGATTGGTACATGTTATATAAACCAGGTTTGGAGAATGTGAGCCACCTGTTGCAATGAATCCATAATTTAAATTGCACACTTCATGTTTTATTTTAAATGAATCTTTATCTTTTCTCTTTATTTCTTCACTTCTATTAGTTCATGTGTGGAGTACAAGTTTACATTCCTTGTGAAGAATTGGTACATGTACATAACATATCTTAATTCCTTTTTTCATCCCCTTTCCCTCCCCAACACCTCCCTCCACTGCTTGATCCTCTTCTCACTTGAGAAAGATCCATCTCCTACTTCCTGTTGTCTTTTATTTTGCTATTTACTTATATTTTGGGTTTCTCATATAAGAGAAACCATGTAATATTTAAGCTTGCATGCCTGAATTATTTCAACATTATGGTCTCAAGGTGACTCTATTTCCCTACAGATGACTCGTTTATCTTTTTTAATGGCACTGTAGAACTTCGTTATGTATAAATATAATTTTTTATCCATCAATCTATTGATGGATGTACAGGCTGCTTTCAATATTTAGCAATTGTGAATTGTGCTATTATGAACATGGGCATGCATGTATCACTATAATATGAGGCATTAAACACATTTGGGAAGGTACCTACAAGGGGAATAGCTGGGTCTAATGAAATTTTTAGGTTTAGCTTTTTGAGAAAGCCTCATAATGATTTGCATAGTGGTTGTACTAGTTTGAATTCCAACCAACAATGTACAAAGATCCCTTTTCCTTTGCAGCCTCTCCAGCATTTGTTATTTGATTTCTTGATGACAGCCATTCTTTCTGGAGTAAGATGAGATCTCCTGGTTGTTTTGATTTGCATTTCTCAATGGCCAGTGGTGTTGGATATTTTTAACATATTTATTATGTGTTTTTATTTCTTCTATGAAGTGTCCATTCATTTCACTTCCCGGTTTTGACTGAGTATTTTATTTTTGGATGGGCTTGATTTTTTTGAGTTCTTTATGTTGGCTAGACATTAGTCCTCTGAGAAATAACTGGCAAAATTTTTTCCATCTGTGGGTTGTCTTTTTACTCTGTTGATTATTTCTTTTGTGGAGGATTTTTAATTTGATGTGGTCGCATGTATTGATTCTTGATACTATTTCCTGTGCAACCAGTATTCTGTTCACAAAG
This sequence comes from Dolichotis patagonum, assembly GCA_004027295.1. Lineage (NCBI taxonomy): Eukaryota > Metazoa > Chordata > Mammalia > Rodentia > Caviidae > Dolichotis > Dolichotis patagonum. The sequence goes on along the minus strand of PVJX010050065.1, from coordinate 8,491 downwards.
TCCTTGCCTATGACTGACTTCAAGACTTTTACTTTGTCTTTCAGCAGATTAAGTGTTTCTTTTTTCTTTCTTTTTTTGTACCAGGAATTGAATTCATGACCTTGTGCTTGCCAGGCAGGCACTAAGCTGCTGAGTTACATCCTTGGCCCAAGTGTTTCTCTTTTACCATTTAGTACTTTGATCTATTTTCATTTTAGTTTGGTATATGGTGAGATATGTGTGTTTAGATTCAGTCTTCGGCATATGGGTAACTGATTTGTCCAGCATCATTGTCATGGTTTGTGTTTGGAGCCCTTCCCAAGCCTCATACAATGATGGATGCCGCTGAATCTAGCATTTGTGATTGGTTCATTGTCAAGTGCTGGGATTGGTGATGTGAGTGCTGCACCTGCCCAGGGGTGGGGAGCTGACATACAGTGTAAGGGCTGGAAGGAGGCATGTTCCCCTTCTGTTGGCCTTTTGCTCTTGTTGCCTGCAGCTGCCGTGAACGGCTGCCCCTCATCCATACCACCCTATCTTGGAGCCAGCTGAGTATGGACTGGAACATCCAAAACTGTAAGGTAAATAAATCTTTTCTTGCATCACTTTGGGTGCTGGGTGTTTTGTCTCAGTAACGAGAGAAAAGTAACCAAGACAGAATTTGATAGCAGAAAGTAGGGTCATTGGTGTGACTATTCTTGATCGTGTGGTTCAAGAGCCTTTGGAAATGGCTTGTGGGAAGAGCTTGAAAAGCTTTGAAGATGTTGCCTGAAAAAGTAGCCCTGGAACAGCTTAGGCTGTTCTATATGGGAGATTCTGGTCAGAGCTCAGAAGACCAGAAGACTGATAGAAAGCCTGCTGGTAAAGACCAGGCTTGGGAAGTTTCTGCTAGGAAGGACTGAATTGGTTGCTGGACTCCAGGTGATGTGTGTCATGGCTTGGCAGAAAGTTTGTCTGCATTTTGCTCATGTGCAGAGAATTTGCCTGAGGTGCGATTCAGGGCAGCAGAAATTTCAAGGCAATCAAATGTTGAGGAAGTGGCATGGCTATTGTTGGGGGCTTTTTAACTAGGTTTATGTTGTGAATCAAAAGCAAAAAGCCCAGCAGAGTGATTTAAAATGTTGTGAGTTTGACCAGAAAGGAAGCTCTTGTAAAACTGTGGACTGTAAAGATAGAGCGGAGATCTCTATTGCTGAGAAGGAACAAGAAAATAAAAAAGATGGCCTGGAGGCATCCCTGGAAGCAGTGGGGCTCCACTCTTTGCATCCTCAAAACTGAAAAAGTTAAAGACTTTGCTCAAAGGAGAAAGCCACAGAATGCCACTTTCCTAAATGGCAGTGGAGGCCACAGGATGTTCCAAAATGGCAGTAGCCAAACCACATTCCAGAATGGAGATGACATAGAGAATTCCTCACAGCCAGGTTCAGAATGCCCAGCAATCAAGGCCTTTGATCCCTACAGCCAAGAGAGAGAGAAAACCCTGGCTTCTGCTCCAGTTAACAGCGGACCTTGCCACATCCATGTGGTGGTGATTTTAGGTGCATAGAGAATGCAAGAGTTCTGAGGTTAGGACAGCTTCCACTCTGAATTCAGAAAGCCTGGGAGGCCAGGCAGTGTGCCTCTGAGAGGGCAATATGTGAAGCTGTGAGTGTGAAGCCAAAGGTGCAGTGGAGAACCCAGAAGTTTGGAAAAGCCAGGAGCGTGGATTGTCTAAGGTAACCTGCAAGTAGAGAGCAAAGCTAACTTAAAGAGAAGCTGTGGCAGCTAAAAGCACCAGAAGTACTGTGAAGATGGAGTCACTCAAGCCTTTTGGAGCTCACAACCAGATTGCTTCAGATGCTGTATGTGGAACTTCAGGACTTAATGTTTGCCCTGCTGGATTTTGGACTTCCTTTGGTCCCAATTCTTTGTATTCCCATTTGTATACTTTGGAATGGTAATGTTTATCTTGTGCCATTGTATGCTGGAAGTGTTTAACTTTGTTTATATTTGTACAGGGTCTTGAAGCTAAGAATTTGCCTTAGATCTTGGAGGAGACTTAGGACTTGGACTTTTCAGCAAAGCTGAAACTGTTAGGACTTTGGCAACACTGGGTGATAGATTACATGTTTTTTGCATAAAGCATGTGCATGAGTCTTTGGGGGACCAGGAGTGGAATGTAATGGTTTGTGTTTGGATGGCCCCCCAAGCCTCATGTAATCACGGAGGTGGCTGAATCTAGCATTTGTGATGGGTGCATTGCCTAGTGCTGGGATTGGTGGTGTGAGTGCTCCCAGGGGCAGGGAGCCAGCATACAATGTAAAGGCCAGAAGGAGGCATGCTCCCCTTCTTTTGCTCTTTTGCATAGCCACCATGAAAGGCTGCCTTGGAGCCAGCTGAGTATGGACTGAAACCTCCAAAAATGGTAAGCTAAATAAACCTTTCCTTACTTCATTTTGGGTGCCAGGTGTTTTGTTTCAGCAACAAGAGAAAAGTAATCAAGACAATCATTTATTAAGGAAGATCTCTTTCTTCCAGTGTGTTTTTGGCTCTTTTGTCAAAGATGAAATAATTGAATTACTTGGGGTTGTTTCTGCAACCTGTGTTCTATGTTATTGATCTTCATGTCTATTTGTGCCATTACCATGCTCTTTTTATCATTGTAGCTTTATAAAATAACTTCAAGTCTGGTATTGTGATACCTCCCACTCTGTTCTTACTACTCAGTATTGCTTTTGCTATTCTGGATCTTTTCTCATTCCATATGAATTTTAATTAATTAATTTTTTTTCTTTTTTTGAGACAAGGTTTCACTATGCAGTTCAGGCTGGCCTTGAACTCACTTTGTAGCCTTGACTGGCCTGGAACTCACAGCAGTCCTCCTGCCTCATCCGCTCAAGTGCTGGGATTACAGGTGTGCACCACCATGCCCAGCTCCATATGAATTTTAGGATTTTTTCTCCAGTTATATAAAGAGTGCTATTGGTACTTTGGGATTTCATTAAATTTGTGTATCAATTTTCGAAGTATGGCTGTTTTGACAACATCAGTTCTGTATATCTAGGGACACAGGATATATTTCCATTGTCTGATGTACTCATCAATTTCCTTTTTCATATTATTGTAGTGTTCTTTGTAGGGGTCTTTCACTTCCTTCATTAATTCCTAAGTATTTAATTTTGCTTAATGCTATTGTAAATGGTAGTTTTTCCTAATTTCTCTCTTTGTGGGTTCGGTATTGATGTACAAGGTCCTTACCAATTTTTGCATATTTATTTTGTCTCTTGCTCCATTGCTGAATTTGGTTATTGATTCTATGAGCCTATCAGTAGATTTCTTGGTCCTCTAGGTAGGAGGATCATGTCATCTGTAAATAATCATAATTTGACTTCCTTTCCTATACATCTGGTTTTTATTTTTTGTTCTTACCTAATTGCTTTTGCTAATATTTTGAGTACCATGTCGAACAAATAAGGCGATAATGGACATCCTTGTCATGTTCCTGCTTTCAGTGAGAAAGCTTTCAGTTTTTCCCTTGTAATATGATGCTGGGGCTAATTTTGTCATAATGAATTTTATCAGATTGTGATAAAGCCCTTCTATGCTTATTTTCCTGAGTGTTTCTAATCATGAAACATATTGAATTTCATCAAAGACATCTCCATCCATTGAGATGGTCATGTGAATTTGGTCCTTGTGTTTATGTGATGCATTACATTTATTTATTTGTGTATGTTTAAACATTCTTCCATTTTTCTGGAATCCTACTTGGTTATGATGTATGATCCTTTTGATGATTTGTTCCATTCTGTTTGCCAATGTCTTGTTGAGGATTTTTTTCACCTACATTCATTTAAGGGATTGGTCTATACTTCCCTTTTTTTGGTTGGATCCTTGTCTAGTTTTGGAATCAGAATAATACTAGCTTCCAGAAATGATTTTGGAAATATGCCTTCCCTTTCAATTTCAGTAAAGATTTTTAGGAGTATTGATGTTAGATCTTCCCTGATGTTTTTGTATAATTCAGCAGAGAATCCATCCAGACCTGAGCTTTTCTTGGTTGGTGAGTTTTTTTTATTACTGCTTTGTTTTCATTGCCTGTTATTTGATTATTCAGTCCTTAAATCTTGGTTCAGTTTTGTTAATTCATATGTATCTAGGAAGGTATCTGTTTCTTTTGAATTCTCCAATTTATTGGCATACTGGCTTGCAAAGTGATCGTTAATAATCTTCTTGATTTCAGCAGTGTCCATTGTGATTTCAACTTTTCTAATTGCATTGATTTGGGTCTTTTCTCTTCCTTTTTTGGTTAGCTTGGCTAAGGGTTTGTCCTAGTTATTTTTTTCATTGTTGGGACAAAATGTCTAACATCCACAAGTTGAAGAAATTTTTTTTTATTTAGAGAAAAAGCTAAAGAAAAAAAGGGTAGAAATAGTACAGAATTTTAAAAAAACTGTAAGAAATCACTAGTTGATAAATTATATATTGTTATCTTAGTAGTTGCTCACATCACAAAATCAAAGTAATAAAAAGTGAACAATCAAACAGTGACAGTACAAACCATTCTGTTTGATGAACAAACAAAAACTTAGTAGTATGGGTATCTATATTGCACACTTAAATATACATAGAGTTATGTCTTTTAGAGCACTTTCTCTCCCTTTCATTATCACAATATCTATTATACATTTTGGATCTTATTACTCTTTCAGTTTATTATTATTTTTTATACTAGAGAGACAATATAATATTTACAAATGTGAGTCTGATTTATTTCACTTATGAGGATAGTCTCAAGTTGCCTCCATTTACCTGTAAAAGCCTCAAGATCATCCTTTTTATAGCTGAGTAATATTCCATTGTATAAAAATATCACATCTTTTTCATCTATTCTGTGGTTGACGGGCATTTGAGTTGTTTCTAAGACTTAGCTATTACAAATTGCACTGCTATAAGCATTGGTGCACATATATCGCTGAGACATGACCTTTTCATTTTTTCTGGAAAAATACCCAGGAGGGGAATAGCTAGATTGAATGGAACTTCCAATCCTAGTTTTTTGAGGAGCCTCCATACTGATTTCCACAGTGGCTGCACCAGTCTACACTCCCACCAACAGTGGAGAAATGTTCCTTTTTGTCCACAGCCTTGGCAACATTTGTTATCGGTTGATTTCTTGATGGCAGCCATTCATTTGGAAGCGGAGACGGAATCTCAATGTGGTCTTAATTTGCATTTCTTGAATGACCAATGATGGTGAACATTTCTTCATGTATTTATTTGCCATTTGTATATCTTCATCTGAGAAATGTGCGTTCATTTCTGATGTTCATTTTTGGAAAGGGTCTTTGAATTTGGGGGGTTTGATGGTTTTCAATTCTTTGTATGTTCTGGATATAAGTCTTTTGTCTGAGGGACTGCTGGCCAAAATTCTTTCCCATTCTGTGCGTTTTCTTTTCACTCTGCTGGTGATTTCTTTTGAAGTGCGAAGACTTTTTAATAATATGAAATACCAGTTGTTGATTCTTTGAAGTACTTCCCATGCAGTTTGTGTTTTGTCCATGAATTCTCTGCCTACCCCTATTTCTCTAAAATTTCTACTTACTTTGTCTTCCAGTAGATTTAGTGTCTCTGTTTTAATATTTAGATCTTTGATCCATTTTGATTTTAGTTTTGTGCATGGTGATAGACATGGGTCTGGTTTCAGTCTTCAGCATGTGGAAAGCCAATTTTTCCAGCACCATTTATTAAAGAGGCTATCCTTCTTCCAGTGAATATGTTTAGCACCTTTGTGAAACATAAGGTGGCTGATTGTCTTTGTAGCTGTGTTTGCATCTTTTAAACTGTTCCATTGATCCTCAGGTCTATTTCTCTGCCAGTACTATGCTGATTTTATCACTGTAGCTTTGTAGTATAATTTCAAGTCAGGAATTGAGATGCCTCCTGCCTTCTCTTTATTGTGCAGAATTGTCTTTGCTATTCTAGGTTTCTTCTGTTTCCAAATGAATTTTAGGAATGTTTTCTCCAGATCTTTAAGGTATGTTAATGCTATTTTGATTGGCATTGCATTAAATTTGTATAACAGTTTTGGGAGTATGGCCATTTTCACAATGTTGGTTCTTCCTAAACAAAAGCAAGATATATCCTTCCATTTTCTAATATCCTCTTCAATCTCCTTTTTTAGTGTAGTATAATTTTCAGCATATAGGTCTTTTACATTCTTGGTTATGTTGATTCCTAAGTATTTCATTTGTTTAGATGCTATTGTGAAAGGAGATATTTCCATAATTTCTCTCTCAGTGAGTTTTTGTTTGTGTACAGGAATGCTGTTGATTTTTGAGTGTTGACTTTTTAGCCAGCTACACAGCTGAATTTGTTTGTTACCTCTAGTCATCTTTCAATGGAGTTTTTGGGGTCTTCTATGTAGAGCATCATGTCATCTGCAAGTAGTGATAATTTAACTTCTTCCTTTCCCATCTTTATTCTTTTTATTTCTCTCTCCTGTCTGATTACCCTGGCTAGTATTTCCAGAACTATATTGAATAGGAATGGTGATAGTGGACATCCTTGTCCTGATTTTAGAGTGAAAGGTTTCAGTTTTTGTCTATTTAGTATAATGGCTGTTGGTTTGTCATATATGACCTTCTCAGATTGAGGTAGTTACCATCTATTCTGAGTTTCTGTAGGATTTTTATCATGAACAAGTGTTGGACTTTATCAAAAGCTGTTTCTGCATCTATTGAGATGACCACATGATTTTTGTTTTGACTCTGTGGATGTGGTGTATTATATTTATTGATTTGTGTATGTTAAACAATTCCTGCATTCCTGGTGTAAGTCCCACTTGGTCGTGATGTATAATCTTTTTGATGATTTGCTGCATTCTATTTGCCAGTATTTTGTTGAGAATCTTTGCATCAATGTTCATTAGTGAGATTGGTCCATAGTTCTCCTTTTGGGTTGGGTCTTTCTCTCGTTTTGTTATTAGAGTAAGTTAGGGAGGATTGCTTCCCTTTCAATTTCATTGAAGAGTTTGAGGAGTATTGGTGTTAAATCTTCTCTAAATTTCTTATAGAATTCAGCCTTGAACCATCAGGACCTGGGCTTTGTTTTGTTGGTAAGTTTTTAATCACATTTTCAATTTCAACAGCTGATATTGGGTTATTTGAAATTGTTATATCTTCTTGATTGAGCTTTGATAGTTCATATGCTTCTAGAAATCTGTCCATTTCCTCTGTTTTCCACCTTATGTGAGTAGAGATTTTCAAAGTAAGTATTCATGATCTTTTGAATTTCTATGGGATCTGTAGTAATTTTTCTCCTTTCATTCCTTATTGCATGAATTTGAGTTTTTTCTTTTTCTTGATAAAGTTGGCTAGAGATTTATCAATTTTGTTTATTCTCTCAAAAAACAGTTCTTTGATTCATTAATTCTTTGTATTGTTTTTTAGTCTCAATTGCACTAATTTCTGCTCTGATCTTTACAATTTCCTCTCTTCTGTGAGCTTTGGTTTTGACTTGCTCTTCTTTTTCTAGAAGCTTGAGATGTAGCGTTAGATTGGTTATTTGTGCTTGTTTCATTTTCTTTTCTTTTTTTTAAAATCTGTACCAGGGATTGAACTCAGGACTACATGCTTGCAAGGCAGGCACTTATGCTGCTGAGCTAAATCACCAGCCCCCTCTGTTTTCTTGATATGATGATTTATTGCTATATATTTCCCTCTTAGGACTGCTTTAATTGCATCCCACAAGTTTTGGTATGTTGTATCTACATCTTCATTGAATTGTAGGTATTGCTTAATTTCTCATTGATTGTTCAGGACGTTGTTATTTAATTTCCATGTATTTATGCAGGTTTTGCAATATCTTTTGTCATTAATTTCCAATTTAAGTGCACTATGGTCTGATAATATACATAGGATAATATTCAACCCCTTTACATTTACTTAAGAATGTTTTATGGGCTAATATATGATATATTTTGGAGAATGTCCCATGCACAACTGAGAAGAATGTATATTCTGATGTGGTTTAGTGGAACGCTCTGTAAACATACAATTTCCATTTGCACTTAGGTTTGATTTTGTTCTGTTATTTCTTTGCTGACTCTTTGTCTAGTTGATCTATATCTTGTGACAATGGGGTATTAAGGTGCCCTATTACAGTACTGTTCTTGTGTATTTGGTCTTTCATGTCCGTTAGTATTTGTCTTACATAGTTGGGTGCTCCTGTATTTGGTGCATATATATTTATAATTGTTAGTTTTTCCTCATGAATTTTTCCACTAACAAGTGTGTAGTGACCTTCTTGATTTCTTTTGATAATTTTTGGTTTGAAGTTCACATTGTCTGCCAATAGAATAGCTACCCTTGCTTTTTTCTGGGTTCCTGTAACATGGGATATTGTTTCCATCCTTTGACTTTTAGTCTAGGAGTTTCCTTTTGAGTCAGATGTGTCTCTTGTATACAGCATATTGTGGGGTCCTGTTTCTTGATCCATTCTGTCAACTTATTTCTTTTGATAGGTGAATTGA
>PVJX010050064.1:0-10828 GCA_004027295.1 Dolichotis patagonum | reverse complement strand
CAGATGAAGGGCGGGCCTACCAGTCCCAAACAGTTGGGCCGAGATGCAGGTCTCTGCAAAGTTTCCAATCCAAGCAGCCCAGGCCACTCTGCAGGCCCGGGAGATTCCCAGTCCCAAAGAGTCAGGCCGTGATGCTGGTCTCTGGGAGATTTCCTGCGGGTGAAGGAGATCCTATATCTTAAATAATATTTAAGATAAAAATATTCACGATTTCCAGAAAATGTTCCTGAAATAGTGGTTTGTTTTCCAACTACTGTATCTGTCCTTTGTTTTCCAATCATATCTCTGTTTAGCCTTTTAAAATGTCTGTTTTCCAATTGGTTGTACCAACTGAAATTGTCACACTTGTATGAGCTGTCTAATTCTTGCAAACCCTTAGCAGCAACTTTTTTACATTTTAAACATTGGAATCTCATGATTTTCATTTGCCTTTCCCTAATGACTAATGGTGTTAAAAATCTTTCATCGTGTTTGTATTCTATACATTTGTCTTTGCTGAGTGTTTTTTCAGATCTTTGGCTTACTTTTTAAATTATGTTGTTTATTGTTGGGTTTTCAAGTTTCTTTATATTGCGAATGCAACTTCATTTTGCAATCAATGATTTGTAAATGTTTTCTTAATCTTTGCCATATTTGAATAGGATACTATATTTAAGAAAAATATGTCTTCTTGAAGAATTGACGTCCTTATCATTTTGAAATGACTTCTTTGTCACCATAAATATTGTTTGCCTATACTAGTTTTTTATATGTTAGTATACCTCAAGTGTAATGAGGAGAGCATCTATATGGGGAAAGATGGTGACTAAATAAGGAAATATAGGTTGTATAGAGGCAGTTCATCAAGTAACTAAATTAATCAAGGATAATAGAAGCAAAGTTTCCTACTACATAAAGATATGCCACATTGTAAAGAGAAAAAACCTCTAAAAACAAGTCTGTGATGTTGAATTCAACTTAGAAATGCTAGTGGGAATTCATAGCTTTGTTAGATGTAGAAATACATATTGATGTAGATGCATGTATGTTTACATGTGTTTGTATGTGCTTTGTATTTCCTAGCACTATTTTCAGCAGGGCCCAGGGACAGAAACAGACCAACACCCGCTTATACCTAGCTTCCAGTTCTTTGCTTACAAATATTGTTCTCCAAGAAAAGGAATCAGAGTTTCTTAGAAAATGACTAATTTTAAGACTGAGGTAGTGAAAGTACAAGATGAGCTTGGAATATCTTGTATCAGGAATCAAGGACACTCACCAAGACTGACAGGTACATCTGGAGTTTGAAGAACACAGCACGCTACTATCTAAATCTGGTCTCATTTGCTATTTGAATATAACAATAATTATAGATTTTACCCCACTGAATTATATAGAGAAGCAAGAATTGACTGAGAAGTGTGTGTGTGTGTGTGTGTGTGTGTGTGTGTGTGTGTGTGTAAATTGTCCCTTAGTTTCCTGCACTGATTCATTACAGGACCCCCAGAGGTACCAAAATCTGTAGATACTCAAGTGCCTTACATAAAGTGCTGTAGTATTTGTATATCATCTGCACATACTCTCCTTCATACTTTCAATTAAGTCTACATTACTTATGATATCTAACACAATATAAATGCCATGTAAATAATTGTTATTCTGTATTATTTAGGGAATAATGGCAAGAAAGACAGGTACCTGTTCAGTTGGTTGAGTTCACACATGTAGCATGTGCAGATATTGAGGGTACATTTACATATAAACATATGTGGGTATATGTAACGATGATGAAGAATAATATAGTGATGTGGTTTTACAATACTTTCTTCCCAGATATTTCTTAATTTCAAAGGGGAAGGAGCTTGAAGATATACCTTTCATTAAGTGATCATGGAAAATGTCATCAGCAGTGGGATTGAACTTACACCTGATGGGGTGTAAAGAGAAAAGATACACCTGATGGGGTGTAAAGAGAAAAGATACACTTGATGGTGTGGCCTTTTTGGGCTGCGGGGGACTGGCAAGGGACGGGGGAGAGAAGACTCTGGAGACCAGGCTGATGGCGCAGACCTAATTTTATTGCGGAAGTCAGAGGGTATATATGGCTGAGGAGGGAGGGCAGAAGTGAGCTTAGAGAAGGCGAGGATGAACTGTGGGTCAGGCTCCAAGTGGGGCAGCCCTGGCAGGAATGATCCACTTGGTGTGCCAAGGGGTGGGGAACCTGAGTGTGCTCAGACTCTCTCTTCTGACAGGGTGGCCAGCCAGACCTCAGGACCTGATCTTCCACATGATGGGAGGTGCATGATGGGGTGCATGGAGAAGAACCTGGTGTTTCTTCTATGCTATTCCTACTAAATATGCATAACTATGTCACAGGGATGCATGAAGGAACCCAAACTGAGTTAACACTCCCCAAAATAACTAGTCTACAATTTTAAAAAGAAAAGACTCATTATAGGTTTTAAAAGAGGACTAAAGAACTACCAGAGATTGACCTGAACCTAGAAGAGATGGCAAATTGTGATCCTGAACTAATTTTTTAATGTACTGAAAAGTATGGGGACAAAGGGTGAAACTAATGTGGCATCAATATTTAATGGTAACAATCAATATTACATTTCTGATTTTGAAGACCATATCGATGTTATATAGGAGAATAGTTTGTAGGACATGTACACTAATAGATTTGCATACGATAGGGCAGCTAATGGGTAACATTTCCTCAAATAGTTCAGGATAAATAGGTTTTCTGTACTAAACTTACAGATTTTTTTCATCTACTAATTTTTTGTACTACTGGGATTGAACATGCAACCTTTATGCTGAAGTACAACATGAGTCCTCTTTATTCTTATTTTTTAAATTTTGAGACAGAGCCTACCTAAGTCACTAAGTTGTGATCCTCCTACCTTTGCCTCCTCCCAGAGTGCAAAGGAAATCAAACTTGTAATCTACCCTGACTGAGTTACACTACTGGCTAATTTTAATACAATTGTAATGAGGCTAATGATTTTTTCCTGAATGTTTTTAGTAGCCTTGTACTGTGTAGGATATTTCAAATGGTAACCTCTTTGGTAGTAAAGAAGAAAGAAAATACAGTACAGCAAGGAAAACGAAAGAGTAAGGAGTTTGGTTTTCTTTCTTTTTTCCCCCCTTTTTCATTTTTTTATTAGTACCTGTCTGCAGTATGCGTTTGCATTCCTTGCATGGAGTTGGTCTAGATATATAACACATCTTCAATCCTTCTTTCATAACTCTCCCCTCCCCTTTTCCTCCATCACTTAATCCCCTTCCCATTTGAGAAAGATCTGCCTCCGTATTTCTGTTATCTTTTATTTTTGTTTTTTATTTATAATTTGGGGTTCTCTTATAAAATAAACTGCAATATTTAAGCTCATGAGTCTGATTTATTTCACTTAATATTACAGTCTGAAGATGCACCCATGTCCTACAAATGAGTCAAGTCCTTTCTTGCTTTCTTTTCTTTCTTTCTTTCTTTCTTTCTTTCTTTCTTTCTTTCTTTCTTTCTTTCTTTCTTTCTTTTCCTTCCTTACTTCCTTCTTTCTTTCCTTCCTTCCTTCCTTTCTTCCTTTCCTCCTTTCTTCCTTTTTTTCTCACAAGATCTCACTATGTATTCCAGGCTGGCCTGAAATTTATGGTGGTCTTCCTGTGTCAGCTTCTGAAGTGCTACGACTACAGGTCTGGGCTACCATGCCCAGCCTCGAGTTTTTTTTTTTTTATTTTTATTTTTTTTATGGCAGAGCACTACTCCATTGTGTGTAACTATCACATTTTGTTTACTCATTTATTTGTTGATTGGAGTTTTGTTGTTGTTGTTGTTGTTTCCCAAATAATTGTTAAGCCTAGAAATAAAATATTGGTTTCTTCAGTTTCAAACACAACTTGCAAAGTATTTTATAATTTAAAATTTTGTATGAGTAACCTAAGAGTTCTGGCCCCATTTTGTCTTCTTAAAATGAAGACAAATGATTTAGGTTAAGGCACTTTCCAGCTCTGTGGCTGTATATTAGTGTCACCCTTGACATGGGTAGAATTGCTGAAATCTGGTCATATCAACAACACAAGTCAAACTCCCTATCAACAAATTGTCTCTTCTGTATTTTGAAATTCTCAGCATCAAATCTGTTTCATTAGATTAAGGAAACTTTGTATAAAGTGTTTTTTAATTGGTCTTTTTGTAATTGGTCTTTTCAAAATGGATTTTTTTTTTTTTTGGTCACACACTTAAGAAATAAGAATTAAGCAAAATTAAATTGATTTTTAAACCTAGACTTTTCAAAACTTGAAAATGCCCGGATGCTTTGTGATTTCTTACATGAAACATCCAGTTCATTGTTTTTCAAACTGTCTTGCTCAAGAAACTTTTTTCAAGAGCCTCCCAGAAACTATAGAAAGTATGTTAGGAAAGGCTAAAACAAAGTGCATTATTAGAGAAACATAAATAAAATGATACCATATGTAGAATATTAACTCAGATTGACATATTATGTAAACAAAGCTCTATATTGTGACAGAATAACTCATGAGCCAGTGTTATAGAGTATATATTCCCCACCCCCCACCCCCAAGCCCCACCCCCGTCCCCAGGCCTCATGTAATGTGGATGCCATCTGTGATGGTTTGTTGTCAGCGCTGGGATTGGCCATGTGAGTGCTCCACCCGCCTAGGGGTGGAGCAACGACATAATGGCAGGAAGAAGGTGTGTGCTTCTCCTATGGGTTTGAGCTTTGCTGTTTGCCATCAGCCATGAACAGCTTCCCTCCTCAGTCATGCCACCTTGCCTTGCAGCCAGCTGAGTACAGACTGAAACCTCCAAAATTGTAAGAAACAAACTTTTCCTTCCTTCATTTTGGGCCTCAGGTATTTCGTCTCAACAAGTGAAAAGTAACAAAGACAGCCAGTGAGATTTGATGGGAGTAGTTCTGCTCTAAAATTTCAGGGCATGGGTTATTCCAGTGTGGGTGCAGGCTTGATAGTAATACTGGGTAATATTTGAGTAATAGCTTGAGCAGCCACCTAGTAATATAGGGATCATATAGCAGCAAAATAACAGATTGTGAGCCACACTGATTAAGGGTATAATCTAGATTCTTCTGATTTTACAGTGTATACTGCTGGTCAATTCAATAATCAATGAATCTTGGTTTACAGTACTAAACTGGAGATAAAATAATAATGATGGTTGTAGCAGTCAATACTTCAGTTATGGCCAGGTACTGTTGTGGCTAATGTATATTAACTCATTGAATCTTCATATCCAAGCAGTAACCACAAAAATACCAAATTTTCTTATGGCCATATGAATTTCTAACCATACAAGATATTATGACAGAGAAATCCATTTATTGTGGTGATAGAGGGCACACACTTAGCACTTATTAAATGCTAATTCTCACCATCCTGATATCAGAAGTTTAAACAAGGAAGGCCTAAAGCTGAGGGTACTGTACTCTAAAAGGATGAAGGAGTGCTAAAGATAAATTTCCACAGCTTTTACAGCCTTCCTTGCAGTTAATTATGGCCATAAGTTACTACTATTCCTTATTATTACTCATTTGCTATCTTAATTTTCTTCCTAAAACCACAATACCACTTTCAGAAAAAAATTGTTTGTTTAGTCAACAGATCTGTTATCTACTGAGTACTTACTCTCTGGCAAGGTCTGTTCTACATCCTAGTATTGAATTAACATACAAAAGAAATAAAGAATCCTGAGTGCAGAAGCCTATCTCCTTCTAGGGTAAGATGGACAATAAACAATACATGTAAAACATATGTCAGGTTATCATAAGTACTATGGAAAAAAATAAACAGGAGAGGTAGATAGAAAATGTATAAATGGGGATAGGTTTGATATTTACATTTTTTTCATTTTTCTCTATAGTTTTAATAGATCAAATGAATATAGCAGTGGAAAAGGCAAAAATAAAAGAGATATGGAGCGAGGGAAACCATTAAGGCATGAAAACTGTGCTTGGAATTTAACAATTATTTTATTCATTCAAAGTGTGGATATAGTATTTGCATTTCCTTCTCTTTTTTAGTATTTGTATTTCTGCCCCTAGCTTATTTCACTTAGCACAATATCTTCTAGATTCAGCTATGTTGTTCTTTTTTAAGCTGGAGCGGAATAGTATTCCACATATGTATAAATTGCTTTGTTTACCCACTGATGGATATTTAAGTTGATTTCATGTCTTGGCTGTTGTGTATAATAACTGTAGTGAACATGGGAGTAAAAATATCTCCACGTACTGATTTCATTTTCTTTGGAAATATACCCAGAAGTAGGATTGATGGGTCATACTGTAATTGTATTTTTAATTCTTTGAGAAATCACCATACTGTTTTTTTTATGGCTCTACTAATTTATATTTCTTCCAATAATGTATAAAGAATCTCTTTTTTTATCTTTTCAATATTTTTATGTCTTTTTGAAAATAACTACATAAACAGCTAGAAGATGGTATCTCATTGTAGTTTTAGTTTTCATTGCCTGTTATTTAGTGATATGGGATATTTTTCATATGTCTGTTGATCATTTGTGTGTCTTAGTACTCATTATTACTCATAGTAGTAGATAGTAAAATAGTAGTTGCCAGAAACTGAGACCAGGAAGATGTGTTGGCCAAAGTTTCATTTATGGAGAATGAGAAACTTCTGGAGATCTACTATATAGCATGGTGACTACAATTAAAAACAATTTATACTTGACTATTGTTAAGAGAGTAGATTTTAGATGCTCTTGCCACAAAATAATCTAAATAAGAGAGGTGATGAATATGTTAAATACCTCAGCTAGTTTCAGTGTCGTATGTATATTTTGTACTATCTTTGTTAATTATATTTCAATAAAGTTGGAGAAAATTATGCTAAGTAAAAGAAATAAAGAAAATCACTGCCCCCCCCCAGGGGGAGACTGAAGAAAAACTTCCCTAGTTACCTAAGTATCATTCTCCCTTATACACCTACACACATTTTTTAAAGTCCTGTATTATAAAGCTTCAATTCCAGGTCACCCAGACAACATAATTGTGTAGACTTTAGCTTTTCCATGGCCCTGAGTGTTTGCTAGCATAGCGCCTCACAAATGGCAGGCACCATTTCTGCTGTCAGCAGTGCCCTGGTGAATGAAAGCTCCTCACTGGTGCACCCTGGACTGGCTCTGTGCTCTCCGTTTTGGAATGACTTCACCTTCTCTGCTCCCAAGTGAAATAAAAACCCCTTTCATTTGTGGTTATGCGTGCATTCTTAAGGGGTTTGAGGATTTTTTAAGTCTTAGACATAAAGGCAGGAGCAATCAGGCACTAACCAGATGTAAGCTGCCTCCCTGCCTTGTGTTACTGTTACTCTTGATGAGGGGTTAATTGTATGTGTTCCTCACTTTTAACTACTGGGCTTAACTGAAAAGGAGAAAAGTTGATAAAACTGCCAAAAGGTTAAAAAAGGAGCAAAAGGAAAGGATGGAGAAAAATTGAAATTTCAAAATGATTTCAAATTGGAATATTGTAATGCTGCTAACTACATTTAGTAAAGTGATTATTTCAAAATTATGTTTTAATAGTTTGTATATATTGTCATCACAACAAATCAGTTAGTAGATACTTATGTTGGTAGTACTTCTCTAACTTAGCTAATAGCTTTGTTGCTCCAAACACCATTTATAAAACAATTTAAAAATGACAGTGTTAACTGTGTGTCCTATAAATAATGCAAAAGCAGATATATCTTGCCCCTATAATTTGATTGTTGCCTTGAGTGTGAGACTTGGTTTACTTTGGAATGTACTCCTATCTTGCCAATGAGGAAAATGAAATACATTTAGATAGGACTTGGTATTAAGTACCAAGGAGTTTCCAGTTTTCTATCCTAGAACTTACTGGTGGCAATCCTTGAAAGCAAAATGGAGATTTCAGAAATACTGAGGATTTACCTCAGTATTTACATATTTATGTGTTCTTCCATGTAAATAGTTGGCACCCAATGTTTATTTTATTGATTTTTTTTTAGTTTATGGAAAAATTAAAGAATATATTGACATATAACATAATACTGTTATGAATGATTGATTTCAGTCAATCAATGAAAAGTATTATATTTATTTTTGTCCAGAGATGAAAATAATTAAAGTAGCACATCAAAGAAAAATAATATGTATGAGATTTGGTGCATTTTATTTGGTAATCATTCCATGTGGGGACTATTTTCTATTTACTATCTCTAGTTATCTGGACATATTCTAGGATTATTCTACCTAGTAGTTAGAAATGCTTGTGTTTGTTTTGCTTTGTTATAGATCATATAGCTCCCAGGATGCATTTTACTTCCGTTGCCTGTCCTGTCCTACAGATACTTACTCATGTCAAGATTCTATGCTTTGAATTTCCTAATTAAGCACTTGGATTCCACTGAGTGTCTCCAGAGACACAATCCCAAAGGATAAGCTGTTACTTTTTACATACATGATTCAGCTCCCGCTTTCCCAACAGATGTAAAATTGTATGACATCTGCTTATTCCCTTTAGTTTTTAAAAATCCTTTTCTTCCAGTTAGGCTATTCTTTCACCACTTCTTTTTTGTTTTCAATACTTAAAACTTTCTTTTTTTAGAATTGTCCCCAGCAGTGACTCAAATTTACTGAAAGTAGAAATTTTTATGTTTGCTGAAAAAGCACAGAAGTAAAATCACATATACTAAAATTTAGCTTAAAGTAGCTCGAGTTTAGGGAGGCATTTCAGTGTTTGTGCTCCTTGACTGTTAGATAAGTAGAATTACAATGGAAAGAGATAGAAATTAAAGAATAACAAGCTGCCTTAGAGACAGCATGTAGGGTTTATACCTTGTAAGACAGATATGATTATGTTTAGAAATTAGAATTTGGGAATATTTAGGAAACTGTTTATTAACTCTTGGGGTTGAATATTTTACTCTGACATCCTTCATTAAGAAAATCTTTTTTTCTATTCTTGGGTGAAAACAGATTGATGCAATGCTAAATTGTGCAACTTGAATACAGTAATTGCGTCGGCATGGTGAAGGCCTTGACCTTAGCTTTAAAAATAAACACCATTCTTTTAATCACTAAAAAGAGAACTCAGTAGAGTAGGAAGGAATGTCCTTTGATAGTAAAAGGACAACACAACTATCATATTCTGTGCTTGCTCCTATTAGAATAAATAGGCCCAAATCACGGTAATATGATAGTAAATGCTATTTTTATTTTTAAAACAGTACTTTCTATTTTTTGAGTATACTTCTTTCACATTTACTAATGGTGGGGAATAATTTTAGGGAAGATTAACATCAGTAACTCTGAAGAGAAGTTTCTTTTGTCAGTGTGCCTGTTCTGTCTCCTCCCAGGTTCAGTTCTTTAGATTAGGGAATTGGGTCATTCAAACCTTATTTTCCACAGTGATGTTATTGTGAGAAGATCCTTTGCTCACTCTGTCAGATTTGATTCAAATAATATATGGAATGGAAGTACAGATAAGATGAGCAATGAATTAATTGTCAAAGGATACATGGGGGCTTCCTATTATATTTTCTGTATGTTTGAAGCATTCCCTTAAAAATATAAAAATGAAAGAATACATAAAGAAATGGAATCCAGAATTTGATAAAAAATCAACAGTGGAGCCCCCTCAATATATATGCCATATAACTAAGATTTAAACTTAGAGATTCAAATAATGAATTTATCAGAATAATCTGTGAAGTTTTTGGCAGATTTATTTCTGGGTTTCAGTCCTTGGAGTATTCCAGTCAGTTAGGTGGGAGCAGGGAAACAGTTTTCCAGTGATTTTGATTTGCCACCAGGTTTGGGAGCAGCAAAATTGGATTTTGGTGAAGATAGTAAGATCAGGACATATAGGAAAGAAGTGCCAGAGGCTAAGACTTGGAGAATTAGAGACAAAGGACGAATAAAATCTAATGAGGACCCAAAACTGGCAAGGCTGGCATTTGTATACCTGCCTTTCACATTCTGTTGTCAGTTCAAGGTTCTTTCTCAGTGTTCTCCCTTGGGAATCTCTCCTGGCAGGCTTTCTTTTGTTGTTCTAATAAACCATACCCAATTCTGCTTCCTGGTGCTGGCCTGTTGGCTTCATTATTTTTTTTTTAAATTTGAAGGAGAATAAAACAAAAGAGGGCAGTACAGAGCAGATCAGAACAGGACAACATAGGCAACACAGTACTTTACATTAAGTCAACTGCACATCAACAGTAGCTAAAACCGTATCTCTTACTCTGCTATAGTTGAGCACAGTTTCAAAACAATAATATCAAACATAACACAATAGTATAAAGCCATGCATAGAGTGAAAGAATTACAGGGCTTTCTGAACCGAATAACAGAAAATGTTCAATGGGTACTGTAATATCTCATTTTTGATGAAAAAGAAAAAAAAATTTGTTTGAGCTATCACACATATTCAAATTCCAATAAGACACAATGTGATAGAACCAATGGTAGTAGAACAAAAAAAAGCATGGTAGGACTTCTAAGAAGGATGATATTAAATCAGCAATAGCTGTCATAATGTTCTATTTTCTTCAAAACTGCTATTCATATCATCAAGTATGATATAGTCAAACAAAACAGGAGAAAACCATTCCAACTGATGATTGAAAATTTTGAAAGACTTCAAAGCTGTGAGATGGGGACTCATGCTTACCATAAAGTCTTATATACTCTTATCAAATCTCATATTAGGGAGATTATATAGTATTTACCCTTGTGAGTTTGGTTTATTTCACTTAAGAGAATGGTCTCAAGTCGTGTCCATTTATTTATAAATATCTTGATGTGACCATTCTTTATAGCTGAGTA
>PVJX010050063.1:0-10854 GCA_004027295.1 Dolichotis patagonum | reverse complement strand
AAAAGAAAAATCAAAATCAAGTGACAGATGGGGACTGAGTTTCATGCCCAGGAAGGAATGAGGCTCAAGGTCTTGGTCACTGGCCCAGCAGAGGCTGGGACTGAGCTCGGTCGGGAGTCTGGAGGGAAAACGAGGCGTGAGAGGAATATTCCCCCATCAAACCGAGTGTCCACGTGGATGGGTGTGGAGATGAGCCAGGCAGACCTCCCACAGGGCGGGTGTCACCAGCGGACAGACGGACACCACATGGCACCAACAAGGGAGGACAGGACTGCGACAGAGACGAGGCAGAGGTCGAGTGAGGCACTCCAATTTAAGGAGTCGGGGAAGAGGAAGAAGAGAGGAGGAGACTAAGAAGGAGCAGACAGTGAGGAAGAGGAAAACCATGAGCCGTGTCTCGAGCCTGTGAAACGGGATGAGACCCTCCTAGGAAGAGAAGCAGGGATCTGGTGTGAATGCTGCTGACGGGAGAGGAGAAAACCTCAGGCAGAACTTGGCCAGGAGGGTGGAGGACTCGTGGATGCACTGGAGACAGATGTGACCTTGAATGTTTCACCCTCAGGTACAAAGCAAACAGGTAAGTGAGGTAAGTGGGGGAGGTAAGTGGTGAAGACTGGTCAGAGGGAGGCAGGAGATCAGGGTGCAGCAAACCTGCTGGGAAGCAGGCGTGGGGGGTCAATCGTAGAGATCCAGGACTCCTGGGCAGAGCGGCCTCCAAGCCCTGCACTTGGTACTAATCAGAGGGTGCTGTCCGCACTTCCGGCGCAGGATCAAGCAGGATTTTGGAAGGACGGCCTGGGTCCAGGCCTAAGAGACAGCAGCCATCGACCTCGTTGCACACCGCGCTCTTTCTTTCTCAGTGGCCCACTCTGGGCACTGCAGAGCATACACCCTTCTTCCCCTGCACGCCTTTGATCAGTGTCCAGTCTTGCTGCCTTTTGCGTTTGTGTCTGTTCAGGCTGACAAGAACCTAGGAAGGCCCGGTCCCAGCAGCAAAAGCAAGGCTTTGTCTGCTTCTCAAACAGAAGCCACGAGCACGTGCTCTGTCAGAAACAACCCAGGGGAGAGAGAAATGGAGGGCAGGCGAGGGAAGAGGAAGGGTCACTGCCCTCCACAGCTGGAGGGAGTGGTACCCGTGTCCAGGTGAGCACAACAGAGCCAGGCGGGAGCCCGGAGCAGGCAGCAGGACTGCAGGGGGCAGCGCCTTGTGTCTCCTAGGTGCAGAATCAAGGTTGTCCTGTGGGACAGAGGGAGGAGCAGGAAGAGGACAGGGCAACAGAATGTCACAGCGGGACGGAGGGGCAGCCCCGAGGGGTCCTCTGCGGTCTGCAGGAAGAACTGGCCATGAGTCTCCGGTGGGTCGTGGGTCGGGAGCTTTTCCCCAGGTTCCCGGCTGCACAGGCCTGGCGGGGAGTTGGAGAATCGAGGTTTTGTTTTTGCCAAATGTGATCCGTGATGTAAACGAGGGTTTGTGCATTGGCAGGGGGAGTTTACTATGCTTAGCACAGTGGCTAATCCGAGAAAGGGGACAGAAGGCGTCAAGAGACGCAGGAAAGGTGAGGACAACGTCTTGGATCCGTAGAAACAGAACGAATTATGAAAAAGAGGTGTTGTTATATTTTTTTTCTTTCATTCAGCATTTGAGAAAAGTTCCCCTCGTTACGGGGGGTTAAATACAGGCCCTTCACACACAAGTGTGACCAGCGCGCGGTTCCTCTTAGATGAGAGACCCACGGTAGAAAAAGAAGAACGAAACAAAAGATAGGAAACAGGAAAGGGGAAAGCAGGCCTTTTGCAAATGGGGAGGGAACCAAGAGAGGGAGAGAGCGGGGAAAGGGGGTTAAAGGAAGAAATTAAGAAGTGTTGTCTTCAGGGACCTATGACCTATGCCCTAGATGACTGTCATCACTGTCAACAGGCACTACTAGAAAATAAAAATCAAAAACTCTCTTACGGCACATTCAACAAAACGGCAGGATCTCAAATTAACATCCAAAAGCCAGTAGCTTTCCTGTGTATTCCAATCACGAACTTGTGGAGGAAAAAAACAACAGGAAAACAATCCCATTCGTTGTAAATAAAATAAAGAAAATCTAGGAATAAACTTGATGAAAGAGGTGAAAGACTCTTGCAATGAAAATTTCAAACTACTGATATTGGCCCGGGGATTTAGCTCAGCGGCATAAGCGCTATCTGGCAAGTGCGAGGTTGTGAGTTTGATCCCCAGTACAAAAAAGAAAAGAAGAAAAATACTGCTAAAAGAAATTGAAGACGGAAAGACACCCATGTTCATGGATTGGGAAAACCATGATTGTTTGAACGGCCACGTTACTAAAAAGTGATCTGAGGATTCAATAGAGTTCCTGTGAAAATAGCCAGGTCATTCTGCACAGAACTAGAAGAAGCAATACTAAAATTCACAAAAGACCCCCCAAATAGCCACAGTCAGCCTGAGCTACACAGAACTAGGGGTGTCACAATACCTGATTTCAAAATACAGAGCATTGTAACAAAAGCAGCATGACATGGCACGGAAATAGCACGCAGACCAACGGGGTAGAGCAGAGGGCCAGGGAATAAACCCAGGGGCCTGCAGCCAGCAGGCTGGGAAAAATAGTCAAACACGTATGCTGGAGGCAAGAACCTTTTCAGCAGAAAGCCGGACATTCGCCTGCAGAGACGGGGGCGAGGGATCCCTTTGCCCCTACGAAATCCATTTGAAATGAACAAAAGATGTCAGGGAAGTCAGGAGAAGTTGAAAATTACTAGAGGAAAACGTAGAGAAAACACCTCAAGGGAGCGCCTTCAGAAGGGGAGACGCGGGCAGCTAGGCATCTGGGATTAACACTCAGAATTCACAGGAAGTTTAACACACACCCAGGCACACCCAGGCACAGCACTGGAATCAAGAAGTAGGCAAATGAGCGGAAAAGAGAGTTTGGGGGGAAGAAGTACAGACGGTTAAGATTGGATGAAATTGTGCTCACTGCCTTCAGCCATCTGGGAACTGCAAAACTACACCGAGACCCCATCTCGACCCACTCAGAACGGCCGCTGCCAAAATACCTGCATGGGCACCCGGCAAAGAGGAGCAAATGCGGGGGACAGAACCCCCTCTGTGCTGCCAGCGGGATGTCAGTTACTGCCCCTCAGACGGAAGACAGCACGGGAGCTCCTCGGAGAGCTAGAACAGAGCGAAGGTGTGAACCAGGTGCACCCAAGGGACCCACACACAAAGACATCCGCACACGTTTCTCACAGTGCTGCCCACCACGGCCAAGTGTGGGCTCAGCCTGGATACTCTGGATTTCTGGTTTCCCGGCTTCTTGGCACCAGGGACTGGTTTTGGGGAAGATAATTTCCCCGCAGAGTTGGGAGTGGGAGAGAAGATGCTTTGAGACTGGATTCTCTGAAGGAGCCTGCACCTAAGAGCCCTCACGTGCCATTCACAGTAGGGTCTGTGTCTTTATGAGAATCTACACCGGGCATGGCGCTGTGCAAACCTGTAATCCCAGCACTCAGGAGGCTGAGGCAGGAAGATCACCTCAAGTTCGAGACCAGCCGGGGCTACATAGTGAGTTCAAAGGCAGCCTGAACTACACAGCAAGACCTAGTCTCAAAAAGCAAAATTAAAAAAATAAAGGGAGAGAGAGGATGGGAGCAGAGCTCAGGCACTGATGGAGTGAAGTCTGCAAATTCAGGCGCTGAAGCTTTGCCTGTGGGCCAACCACTCACCTGCTTCCTAACAGGTCACAGCCTGGGATGGGCCCATGGCTTGGGGACCCCTGCCCTAGATGGGTGCATAAAGAAAAGGTGGAGTAGAAACACACAGTGGGGTACTGTCCAGGCAGAAGGACAAACAAAACCCTGTCTTTTGCAGAATAATGAATGGAGATCACCATAAATAAAATAAATCAGCCTCAGAGAGATGAGAACTGTATGTCTTAGAAGTAGAAGGAGGAGAAATGACCATATGAAGGTGGAATGAGGCCTACGAGGGAAGGGAGGGCGTGGGGGGTCAGGGGGGTAATGGGTAGATGTGACCAGTCCTGGGACATGCACATACAGAAATGTCCCAGTGACCCCAATAATCCGAACAATTATGCACCAATATTTTAAAAAATCTGAAGAACCAGACCTGGCTAAATTCCTCCAGCTTTTTTTCCCCCTCCAGTACTGAGGATTGAACTCAGGGTCCTCCTCATCCTGACCTACATCCCAATCCTTTTTTATTTTATTTTGAGACAGGGTCTCACTAAGTTCCCCAGGCTGATCACAAACTTGAAACCTCCTGCCTCAGCTTCCCCGAGTGTTGCAATGACAGATGTGTGCATTGCTTCAGTCCTCCAATCCGTCCCAGCTGGGCTGGACCATCTGCTCAGCTAGCAGTAGCCTGGCATCGTGGGGCGGGCCCAGGAAGGCTGTGCTCCAGCGCCCGTCCTGGAGCTCTGAGGCCAAGCCCTTCCCCTCTTCGGAGGTGGTGATCGCCTAGTGCCTTAAATTAACTCTTCCGTTCTCCGGGACCGGAATTCTGGACAAGCTTTGCTGGGTGCTGCTTGCTTGGGGCTTCTTCTCCAGCAGCTGCACCCAGACGTTGGCTGAGGCTGCAGACACCGGACCGTGCCACGAGGCGGGCGTCCCAGGTGGCTTTTGCACACAGTTGGCAGGTGGCACTGGATAATCAGAGCGTCTTCCTGTGACCCAGCCAGCACGGCAAGCCCAGGGAAGTCAGGCTTCTTCCAGGAGTCTCAGGGGGACTCGGGGGCCCAGCAAGTCCAGCAAATAAGGTGGGAACTGGTTTGCCTTTGGTGACACGGCTGAGCAGCACAGGGGTTACCCATAGTTCTTCAGAGACTCACTGAAGTCAGGCCTGATGCAAGGAAAGCTGCCACAGACTCTAGCTCTGTAAGGGGTATTTTAAACAAAAATCCCCCCAGTGCCAGGCATCCTGGTGCATGGCAGTAATCCAAACTACTCAGGAGGCTGAGACAGGAGGATCTCAAGTTTAAGCCCAGCCTCAGCAACTTAGTGAGATGCCTTCTCACTGAAAAAATTTAGAAAGGGTTGGGAATACAGCTCAGCACTCCCTGGGTTCAGCCCCCGATGCCAAAAATAAAATCTTTATGGAGCGTCTGTTTTCTCATCTGAAAATCAAAGACCTAGGTAAGCCAAGTAAGTGAGTAGGAAAAATATTGTTAGACAAGAGGAAGGAAATTCAGGAGGAAGAGGGAAGATAGGCAGAGAGAGTGTAAGAGGAAACAGATGTGATCAAATATGTTATATTCATGTATGAGAACGTCACAATGTGACCTAATATTCTGTATAATTAATGTGCACTAATCAAAAAACAGATTCAACCAGCGCCTTTTTTTTTTTTTTTTTTTTTTAGTGGAGGACTCACTAAATTTCCAAGGCTAGCCTTGAACTTGGGATCTTCCTGCCTTAGCTGCCAAAGTAGCTGGGACTACAAGTGTACGCCACAATTCCTGTCTCCAAAATTCTCTTTTTCTGAAAGTTTATTTTAAGGAGGATAAAATAGAATGAAACCAATAAAAGCAAAATCAGCGTAAGAGATACAGGACTTCCAAACATTACAAAATCAACAATAGTTCCCATCATGCCTTTCGATGTCTTCAAAATAGCTGCAGATAACTTCAGACATAGTAAAAACCAGACAGAACAGAATAGAATAGAAACAATAAAAACAAAACAATGAATGCAAAAAAAGATTTCTAAACAAGCCAATAGTAAATCTAAAATTGCTACCATAATATACCTAGCTGTCTTTGAATTAGCTTCTCCTGCCATTGGATTTGACATAATCAAACAAAACAAGACAGAATAAAACCCAACCCAACAAAACAATGGAAATAGTATAGGACTACAAAACAAGGCCACAGGGAATCAACAATGGCTGCAGCCCTCAGCAGGTGATTCCCCCCAGATGCCACACTGCGTACCACTATCCTCTGAACCCGTGATCAGACCACCGGCCCTAGACCTGCAGTGTTAGTGAAACACCAGAGCACCACAGACATCCCATTGCCCTTCACCTCCGTGGCTATCCTCACGGCCGCTGTGTCTCCGGGGGTTGTTAGTGAGGTGGGGTGGGGAGGCTGGTACTTCTTGTTTGCAGCTCGCGCCCTGGAAGGGGCTGGGGCCTGGCTGCTCCCAGTCTGGTGGCGGCCGGGAATGGCACTGGTCCCCACACCCGGCTTCTTCCTGGTGTGGCCGTGTTCTCTCTACCCCCGGTCCGTGAACAGCTCTGACTCACGGGGAGAGCCAAAATTCTTTAAGATCCTGCTGTCCAGGTGGAAGCTAACTTTCTCAGTCTGCAGGGGTGGATATTCGAGCCTGCCTGTGGTCCGCCAAGGCCGCAGTCCTGCAAACGGAAGGAGGGACGGCGAGGCCAGGCTCACCCTCCGGCCCCCCGCACGCCGGCTGCTGGTTGCATTGTAAGCCGTGCTCTCTGCAGCGACCTCGCGTGGAAACCACGAACTTGAGTGTCAGAGCCGCCCAAATGGGAGAGCTTTGCCCTCTCTCTGGGTGCTGCGCCTGGCAGTGAAACGTCTTTCTGCCCCATGGAAAATGAAGCGAAGAAATCTCGGTGAGCCAAGGTCTCCAGGGCGCCACCTCCTGAGGGAATCTGGCATCGGACGTGAAAAGCACCGGATCTGCGTTTTGAGAGATTTCCTAAGGCAGGGCCCCAGCTCCCTGCAGGCAGCGGGCTCCCGCCTGGGTGCCGGCTCTGCGGTATTCACTGGCCGTGAGTAATGAGTTTGAGCGTTCAAGAGCCGAACAAGGTGCGTTTTCCTGCGTGGTTCTCACAACAGTCCAAACTACCATCAGCCCATTTTACAGATGGTACACCCGAGCATGGAGCTCGAAGCTCCCTTGGCTGTGTAGACCCACACCCGGTCAGTTGGACAGGAAACGTCCGGTGACAAACCCTGCACCTCATGCTGGGTTTTTTTCCTATGCAGCCTTAATGCCCTCATGTAATTATGCATTCACTTGCTTTATGCTACTTGCTGTTTCTTTTTCATGGATGTCACACGAGACTTCCTCCCAGCTGCTCTGAGGACCTTCTGAGCTCTGGGCTCAGCTGTTTTGCAATACCGTCTCAAGCTGACAGACCCCAAACAAGTACTTGTTAAGAAACTGAATTTTTGTGGCCCTGAAGCAGATCGCTGTAGCTGCTGGTTTCAAACAGGAGCCTAAAGAGAATTCTTTCTGTGGTCTGTTGGCCATTTCAGAACTTTGGAAATGGAATGGTCAACTCATCAGAAAGAAATAGAAGGTGAGTGTGGCGGACTTTAGGGGGCCTGCAGGGGAGAGACCCTGGCGTCTCAGGACCTGCACAGTGTGGTTGACTCGGGGTGCCGGGAGAACAAGAAGCTCCTCCCCTCTCTGGGGGCGCCTGAGAGTGTGGCAGACTTTTGGGGGCCTGAAGGAGAGAGACCCTGGCACATTGGGACCTGCACCGAATGGTTTGCTTGGAGTGCCGGGAGAACAAGGAACTCTTCCCGTCTCTGGGGGACGACTGTGATCCTGCCTGCGTGTGGGCTGAGAATCAGACATCTCATGCTGTCCTGTCCCCAGTCCCATGTTCCCCCTCCCCCTCCCCCCTGCTTAGCAAGTGGGAGCCAGTGAACTACACATCTTGTGAAAAGATTGACTATGTTATTTAGTATGAGCTCTCCATATGCAAAGATATGGACAACCATTTGGAAGAAAACAAGAGACAATATGACAGATAGTGAAGATCTCTGGTTGTCTAGCTTTGAAATTTATGCTTTCTTATGTCCCATTCTGTTCTGTTTTGTTGTGTTTAATTTTATTCCCTTTTAAAATTAAAAAAAAGAAACTGAATTTTCAACCTTGCTTTTTTCAGCTCTGCTAACACGTCGTGACTTCCACTGAGTAAGACTTCACTTTCTCTCCAGCTCACCAGCAGCAAAACTGTTCGCAAACCTTTTGTCTGTTTTGTTTTTCAGACAGGGACTTGCTAAGTAACTAAGGCTGGCTTTGAACTCCTGCCCCAGCCTCCCAAATGCTGGAACTATAGTGGGTGCCATCGCACCCTATTTTTTTTCAAATAAATCTGGTATCATCTCTGGAAACTTCTTGATGCAATTTTTCAATCTAGTTACCAGAGAGCATGATTTGGAGTTTTCTTTCCCCTAACACTAGAATGTTTCAACAGAAGCACTTATTTTTGTGTGTGTGTGTGTGTGTGTGTGTGTGTCTTTTTGGGACAGGGTTTCACTACACTTCACTCTGGTCTTGAACTCACTTTGTACCCCAGGCTGGCCTCAAGTTTGCTGCAATCCACCTGCCTCAGCCTCCCTAGTGCTGGGATTGTAGGCACTGATTTAAGGGGATAGAATACTTGTTTTTTTTTAATTCTAACTATGGCAAGGATCTTGAAGGCCTAAATCCACATATTTAGAAACATATAGATCAGTGCCTTATGCAGAATACGCAGCTACCACTGGTTTTGTGTGAAACCTCAGGAGAATTATTCAGCCTCCTCAGATGCTGGAGCCCCCACCTCCTCGCAAAGGACCCACTCACTCTAACACGTCATTTTATTCTTACTCCTTCCTCTGTCTAAACCATAATTTATCAAATTCTTTACTTTTGGACCCTTAAGTCCTTTTCGGGTATCCCCCAGAATTACAAAGAATCCTGAAAGAAACACCCCGCTTCTCAGTCTTTCTCACACAGTTAGCATGAAGGAAAAAAATATTAATTCTTCCAAGCGAACTTGGCAACAGAAAGATTTGTAAACGTGAGGTCACTGCACTTGACGACAGCAAAGAGGAACCATGCAGGCGAAGAATGTCTGCTCTGGAAGCCACAAGTGATTTTTCCAAAAAAATTTATTATTTGCCATTTTCAAGCATTGTAGCTGGGCGTGCTGGTGCACACTGTAATCCCAGCACTCAGGAGGCTGAGGCAGGAGGGTCACTGTGAGTTTCAGGCCAGCCTGGGCTACAAAGCCGGACATTTACTCAAACAGCACTGTAGCTCAGTTTCAAACGCACTTGCTTCTACAAGGGGATTTGAAGTGGCTTTGGAAGACGCAGGCTCGGAAATTTGAAAGCTGTCACAGCCCAAGCCTAATAGTAATACCGGAGTTGAACGTGGCTGTGCAGAAACAGCACACCCAGTTTGTGGGAGAAAAATCTCTTCAAAGTCCAGCCAAGCTATGGCCAGTAGAGGGCACTAGCAACACACACTTCCAGCCAGTACTGTTTTTTTTCTCTCAGAAACCCAGAGGGTAGCCCCAAGTGGAGAGGTCTCCCAGTAGATAACATTGCTTGATGAAAGGGATCCCCGCCTCCAAATAGAAGAGCTTTGGTATTTTGTGAAGAAAAGCATGAACCAGCCACTGTGGCCCATGCCTGTAATCCCAGCACTCGGGAGGCTGAGGCAGGAGGTTTGTTGCAAGTTCCAGACCAGCCTGGGTTGCAAAGTGAGCTCAAGGCCAGCCTGAAATGCAAAGGGAGACCCTGTCTCAAAAAGAAAAAAAAAAAGCATAAAAAAATCTAGTGGAGTAGTGAAAAAAAAATTAGAGTTGGCTCAAAATAACATTTTTGTTTGTTGATTACTTTTCTCATTCTTTTATATAAATGTGAATTAAATGTCTTTAGCCGATACATAAAAACATTATATAATGTTTAGGTCAGATTAAATATATCTAACTATCAAACATTTATTTATTAATTCAGCACAAGGATTGAAGCCAGAGTGCTGTGTATGCTGAGCAAGCACTCTATCACCGAACTATAATTCCCAGCTTTTGATTTTAATTTTTTAAATTTTCTCTTGAGACAGGATCTCACTAAGTTGCCCCATGCTGGCCTCAGAGCTTGTGATTCTCCTGCCTCAGCCTCCTGAGTAGCTTGGGTTACCGGCATGTGCTGCTGTGCCCAGTTCTGTCATTTTGTCATAGCAATACTGCTCCTCAAGTGGGTGACAGTCCACTCATTCATTTCTTCTCTGCCCTGTGGAGCGTCCCTCTTATCTTTCATGTCCCCCAAGTTGAAGGAAACTGGGTAACACTGACCGTGATGCCCATGGCCCGTTCCACAGAGTGGATACTGAGTGGTTGGTGAATTATTGATAATTCACAGGTAATAGAGGGTCCAGCGGGGTATGAGCTCAGTCTTGGTCCCCCTAAAAGCAGCTACAAACCCGTGGGCTAAGAAAAGCACAGGGCTGGGTGCTGAATGGCCAATTTCTGAGTCCTGAAAGCCCAGCTCACCAGTCTCCATCCTGGAGCCCCTGGTCCTGCCTCCGGGCTGCACTAGGGGGACAGAATCGCCTGGGACATTGATCCTGCACCTCAGTCCACAGCGGCCTCGATTTCCTCACTGACCAGGCTTCAGCTTCCGACCCTGGCTTCAAAGAGCCTCCGTCCCCTCAGCCCGGGTGGGGAGAGGAAGAAATCCATCCGTCACGGCCTCCAAATTGCCCTGAGCTGTTATCCTTAATTGAAAAGGTGCCTGGAATGCTAAGGCTTTTCCCCAGTCTCGCACCCAAAAGGGAGGTTGAAATAAAGGAGTTTGCACTGCGCTTAGGAAAGGGGCGCAATCTTTGGAGGGCTCCTTTCATTAGCAAAGGAAGTTGCCACATCCAGAGAGCCTCTGCCTCGCCCTGCTCCACTGCACCTCGGAGCCACCGGCCTGCTCCGGTGCGACCTCGTCACTTATCCTCTCCTCCAGCTCCTGCGCCTCCCAGGCCGGGTCTTTTTGGTTCTGAGCAAATTACAGGAGCCCGGTGGCCCTGATAGGGTGCCCTGGCCGATAGAAGGCACCTACTGGCATCGCTTTCTGCTGGGGAAGG
>PVJX010050062.1:0-10828 GCA_004027295.1 Dolichotis patagonum | reverse complement strand
TCCCAGGACAGGCTGACCAAGCTCTGACCCTAACACCCCCGTCGCCCCTAGCCTGACTTCCCCCTAGCAACTCCCAATCAACCTCTGACAAGTCCTGCGCCGTTCAAAATTGATTAATGCCATCTGCTTCTGTACATACGCTTGCACCGTCTCCGCCTCCCTTTGTTCAATAGCTTAAAAACCCTGCACGGACCCCTCTCGGGGTCCTCCTTGCCTGCTTGCTTGGTGGACCCCATGCGCATGGTAATAAAGCCCCCGATATCATAACGAGACTTGAGTCCTTGGAGCCTTCTTCCTCGCGACACCGATCTTACATGTGAGGGCCAGCCTGGGCCATGCAGCCAGTGTGAGGCCAGCCTGGACTACACAACAAAGCTGGCTCCAAAAAGGAAGGAAAAGCCACATCTGGTAGACTCCTACATGATCTGGCCTATTGCTCCCACCCTATCTGTTGCTGCTTTCTCACTCATAATGCTTCTCTCTCACTAGCTTTCCAACAATTACCTGCATCAAGCCATACTTCTTCCCATTTCGGGGATTTGGGGCCTTCTGTTCTCATCACCTGCAAATCTTTGTATGACTTTTTCTTTTCTTTCTTTCTGTTTGTTTTGGGGTTTTTTGTTTGTGTTTTAGAGCAAGTCTCCCACTATAGTGCAGGCTGGCCTTGAACTCCATGACATGATCCTCCTGACACAGCCTCCCAAATGCTGGGATTACAGGCGTGCACCATCACACCCAGGTGGCTACTTTTTTATCCTTCTTGGGTCAGTTTAGAGTACACACAACACACCCAGGAAATGTAGGAAAATAAAGTGCTTACCACAAAGTATGCATCAAAGAAATACCTGGTGTTACATGCTACTGGGAACCTAAGTCAGACAATACATACATACAGTTAATGGACCAAGTTGCCCATAATTCTGATATAATTCCCAGTGTACAATGTATCAAATAAATAAGAGTTCAGTACCCTGATGAAGGAAGCACGATTTTTTTTCCCCAATACTAGGAATTGAACACAGGGCCTTTACACTGAGCTACATCCCCAATTCTAGTTTTATTTTTTTGAGACCTGGTATTGCTATATACTAATAGGCCTGAATTTGGAATCCTTCTGACTCAGCCTCCTGGAGTGCTAAAATTATAGGCCTATGCCACCATGCCTGCCTGGAGCAAGATTTTTTAAATATAATATATAAAAAAAATCATCCACCGTTATGGCTTGTATCGAGATGTCCCCAAAAGCCTGATGTGATCATAGTGGGCCTTTTCAGAGGCAGCTGGATCTTGGGTGTGTGGTGCTGGGATCAAGGATGTGAGCTGGGATTGATTCTCAGTGGCATGCTAGGATTAAGATGGGGGAACCCTAGGTAAAATATATGGGACAGGAGATACAGCTCAGTGGTACAGTGCCTGCCTGGCAAGCACAATGTCCTTAGTTTGATTTTTGGTACCAAAAAAATACATGTTTAACTATAAGGGACAGAAGGTCACTTGCCACTTGCTGCTTACTACTTTGCTTCTTTACTGCTTTGATGTCTTCTGCTGTACTACCCTGCCTTGGAGCCAGCCAACTATGTAACGAAACCTCTATGAACTACGAGCTACAATCTACCATCCCTCCTTTAACTTTGGATGTGAGGTACTCCTCTCAGCAATGAGAAAAAGTAACTAAGACAGCCACTCACCTCTCTACCACCTTTGTAGGGCCTTGATGATGACCTAGGGCCAGTGTGTCAGTCACCAACCCCAAGATCAAGACACCACCTATCTGATAAACCATAGGGGTCCACAGACAGGGAAGACAGGAAAATGGAAACAATGAAGATTAAAAAAAAAAACTTGGCAATCTGTCAGTGGAAAATAACCTAGCAAGATGTGCGTGCCTCTGTGTGTGTGTGTGTGTGTGTGTGTGTGTGTGTGTGTGTATCTTACTAGGGAGTGGACCCTGAGCCTCATGCATGCTACGCAACCATCCTACCACTAAACTTCACCCCTGGCCCATTTTTACCTTTATTTTGATATGGTTCACACTAAGTTGCCTGGTTTGGCCTCCAACTTGTGAGCTTCCTGCCTCTGTCTCCCAAATAGCAGGAATTATTACAAGTGCGCACCATCACACCCAGCACAAAATATACTTTGAGTTACCTAGCTGAACAAAATTAGATACAAATACTGTCATTATATTATTTAAATATTCAAATGTTTTGCATTTGTGCTTCAGTAATATAAAGGAAAGAAACTGTCAAAATAAGGATAAATTTTATTTTTTTAATATCCTGTGTATACTAACAGATATAGAATGCAAATTTTTATTTAAAAATATTTGCCATTCCCTTTTATTGATAACATAACTAAGATACTTATTTTATACATTTAAATTATTTTAAGATTAATGGCAATAGTTAGCTACAGTGTGGACCAGAAATGAAAATATACAAAATAGTTTCAGAAACACATACATGTATTTCTACTTTGTAGTACACTTTTAAAAAAATCATACAAAGATACATATTTATTTTTAAAATAAAGACTTTGAAAATGAAACCAGTTCATCAAATTTACATAACTATGACAAGACAGCTTTTATGCAAAAAAAATTGATACAGAAATAATACTTTCAACTTAGTTTTCTGATATCAAAGATCGTATCAGTTCTACATGTCACTATTTTTAAATATGGAACTTTAACTGTTCTTTTCCTATTGCTGTCATGCTTATGATAAACCATAAAAGTGCTCTAAACACAGTAAGTAGAATTCTTACATTTTAAATAATTTTCTTAATATAAAGGATAGTAATCAAATCATATTTTACATTTTTCCATAAATTTATATGGTACTAAAATGACTTTACATTGGAAGAGCTAGTTAACATCATGACATAACAGCTTAGAAACATTCTCTGATGGTCATGTGTACATTAATGGCTATTTCACAGTTCACTGTCAGTTCTCTAGTATACAGCAAACAATCCAACAAAACATAACTGTGGTGCTACTCTGTTTTTGAGAACAAATATTCTCTGTATTATAACTGCCTGTGAGAAATACATTCACTTTTAAAAATACACATTAATTACTCATAGTATCTGGTCAGAACTTCTGCCCAGAACCTGATACTTTGTTTATTAATACAACATTTTAAATACATTTTTTTATTTAGAAATGAAGGAAAAGCATTTCTCCTTTTATCCAGTCAAGCAGAATTATAAGAGAAATAATAGAACTTAAACAGTCTGTTCTTATAATTCTGCTGCAATTTAACCAAGCCTGCATATTTTAACAATAAACAATGTTAGAGTTTTTACAAAATCATGATTACAGGCTTAAGGTATAGCTCAGTGGCAGATTGCATGCTTAGCATGTTCAAGGCCTTGGATTTGGTCCCCAGCACACACACACACACACAAAAAAATCATGATTACATTAAAAGCTTGGAACAGTGTAATAAAGCTAATGGCCATCTCTTGAACCCCACTGTGAAGTTACAAACACTGCACTTCTAAACAATACTTCTAACCAGTTTCAAATAACCTAACTGACTATCCAGCATCAGTTTAGGAATTTTTCTTCAATGTTCTAAGATATAACAATTGGCATCTAAAAGTAAGTTAAGCACTTTCGATTTGTGACTTAAAAAAAAAATCAAGTATTAAAATAGCAGTGGTTTCTGTGCTAAGGTAAATAACCCCCTTCAAGTAATGCTTCTCCTGCATTTAATTTTTCCTTCGGAGAGTTTATAAAGAAAAGAAACCCCGAGCAACATTTTTTTTTCAGTTAAGGTGAAAAAATTGCTTCATAAGTTCATATGTTGTAAAAGCCACGGCTTGAGAAGGAATGCAGCGAATGTAATTAAGAGATAAACCTCGGTACAGTCCCTTGCGGATCCCGTGGTGCCCATAGACATACTTCATAGTCTCCCGCATGGTACTGAAAAACAACAGGTTAGGGTGATGCTTCCATGCCAGTTCACAAAGCAATGAGCTCAGCACTTTTTTTTAAAAGAAAATATTTTAAAAAGGAGCTAACCCCTTTGAATGTAGTCATTTGTACTACAAGCATGTACTAAAACTGTACTAAAAAAAGTTAAAACTTTGGCCAGGTGTGGAAGCATATGCCTGTAATCCCTGCATTCAGGAGGCTAAAGCAGAAAGACTGCCATGAGTTCAAGGTCAACTTGAACTACACCTTGTATAAATGTTGCTGTCAGAAAATTTTATTTCATATCATTTCATTTCATTTCATTTTTTGAGACAGGACCTCATTATGTACCCCAGGCTGGCCTCAAACTCACAGCAATCCTTCTGTCTCAACCTCCCAAGTGCTGAGATTACAGGTATGCACCACCATGCCTGGCAAAATCACTTATATTTCTATTTATCAGAGCTGCACTTTTTTGGAAATACAGTACTGCAATATAGTTCAGGTTGGCTTTAATTACCATGTATCTCAGGGTGGCCTAGGTCTTGAACTTGCTGTGCTCCTCCTGCCTCACCCTAAATGCTGGGATTACAGTATATACCACTGCACCCTGCTGAAATAGAAGTTTTGAAGAAAGTGGGGACCTGAGTGAAGTCTTCTAAGGTTAGCACAGCCTACTATGGGAGACCAGAACTGCTGAGACAGGGTCTTATCTTCCCACTAATCTTAACATTACATTTCCCAGAGAAAATGTACAATAATATATGGAGAACTTACAGGCACTTTTCAAATTCTGGCAGAACAGTTCCTAATTGCATTCGCCGACGAGTTACATCAAATGGGTAGCTATAAGAGAAAAAGGCATAAAAACTTAAAAATAATTTTTCATTCACTATTCAACTACCACTGAATGGAAAGTCAGCAAATAATATGTCCCTATGCTATTATTATTATTATTATTATTATTATTATTATTATTATTTATTTTTGCTGTTATTGTTTAATCTAGGAATCAGGATATAAGCACATGAAAAAAAATCAATGAGGTAGCCAGGTGTGGTGGCACATGCCTGCAACCCTAACACTCCAGAAGCTGAGGCAGGAGAATTGCCACAAGTTCAAGGCCAGCCAGAACTATATAGTGAGACCCTGTCTCAAAAAACAAAACAAAAACAAAAAAAATCAATGAGGGGCCAGGGTTATATAGCTCGGTGGCACAGCACCTGTCTGGTAAGTACAAGGTCCTTCATTCCAATTCCCAGTACCAGAAAACAAAAAACAACAACTAAAAGAAATCAATGAGGGGCTGGGGATTTAGCTCAGCGGCATAAGTGCCTGCCTTGCAAGCAGGCAGTCCTGAGTTCGATCCCTGGTACCGATAAAAAAAAAAAAAAAATCAATGAACAATATAGGGTTTCTTTCCTCTCTCAGAGGCATCTTCTGCCCCATCACAATATCAAGGTCTGTATACTCTGTAAAGACAAATTAAATGCTGATTCCTGAAGAAAGAAATAGTGCTTTTCATTAGAGCTTCTCCACTTTGTGTTTGTTGTTTATTTTTAAAAACAGGCTATGTTGTCTGGCCTAGCCATGAACTTGCAGCAATCCTCTTGCCCCCTCCCTAGGGGCTGGGGTTACAGCTCTCCAGTCTGCCGCTACTGACATTTAGGATCATCCTCTGTTGTTGAGGAATGTCTGTGCATTTTTAAGATGTTTAAGTGCCATGGTCATTATTAAAACTTTACTATACCAAAAAAAAAATTTAAGTGCATTCCCAGTCTCTGCCCACTAAATGCTAGTAGTATCTCCACAGTTGTGACAATGAAAAATGTCTCCAGACAAAAGCAAATGTTGGGGCTGGGGGTTTAACTGAGCAGGCATAAGTGCCTGCTTGGCAAACTCAAGGTTGTGAGTTCAATCCCCTGCACCAAAAAAAAAAAAAAAGCAATGTCCACTGGACACTACTGTCAGTCCAACTGGAAATGACTACTAGAATTTCAGCAAGACCTCTTGATTACAGTAGGCTAATATAAAATATTCTTTAAAAGCTAGAACTGATGTGAATTGCATTTCAAGGGCAGAGGAAATTAGACTTGCAAACATAGCTTCTCCAAGAGTGATTTTTAAAGCTCCTTTCATCTTGCCAAAACTAGTTGCACAAGTGACTTATACAAATCACCTCATCTCCTCTTCAGGACAACTGCATGAAGTACAAACATACTTCACAATATTACAAAGCTGCTCTCCGCTTTCCTCTCTTAAGATCTCCCTAGTATCTAATGAAGACAAGAGTGATGAATAATGAAAGTAATTATACATTTAAATTTACTATCAAACAACAAAGAGGAAGGTTGACAGCTAAAGACTGTTCGAGAGGCAGACAAGAAGGTAGTATTTGGGTTTGTTTTTGCAGTGCTGAGCACAAACCTAGGAGCTCTGTCCTGCATCCCCGGCCCTGAAGGGAAATATAGGCAGCATGGGGTTTTTGCTGATGCCAGACCACAAAGTGATACGTAGAAGTTCCACAGATGGAGTGGGGTGCCAGGAAGGGCGGTGTGAATAGATGTGATTTTCTGTGCTCATACTGAAACTATGAAGACAGACAAGCTGACAGACAAGATTTAGACAGCAGAAGACTAAAGTCTGGCTCAGCAAGAAAAGAGTCAGGGAGACAGTGGAAATGAGAACACAATGTCACACTAGCATGAGAACAAAAAGACAGTGGGGAGCTCATTTGATCTTGGACACACAGGTGGGGTTCTAGTGTAAGCAGTGGAAGGTCAGAAGTGGCAATTTTGGGTGCACATTTTCATCGGATTTCTTAATTAGAAATGAAAGATTATTGAGACTTCAGAAACACAGATCAGACTTCCTTAGACAGCAACTATTGTTAGAACAGTAGGTAACATAGCAGCTTATTAGTATTCAAAATTAGATATTTAAACTCCTATGGCGGGCCACATCTGTAATCCCAGAGCTCAGCAAACCGAGGGAGGAGTATGCTGAGTTCAAGCACAACCTGGGCT
Source organism: Dolichotis patagonum (assembly GCA_004027295.1). NCBI lineage: Eukaryota > Metazoa > Chordata > Mammalia > Rodentia > Caviidae > Dolichotis > Dolichotis patagonum. The sequence goes on along the minus strand of PVJX010050062.1, from coordinate 3,880 downwards.
GCATAGTGAGTTGAAAGCCAGTCTGACTATATAACAAGACCCTGCCTCAAAAACAAAATGCAGACAGGTTTTAAGAGTCTAAATTGTGAGTTATTGCTAAAGAAAGGGAGGTGATATAACCCAGAAGAGCATCAGAATACTTGGAGGCAATCATTTCTCCACAGATACATTTCTAAAAGTAAACTAAACACCTTGCCTTTTTTACTTTGAATCTAGGATAATCTGGTTACACACACAAATACACTGAATTTCCTTTTACAGATGTAACCCAAATTGTGAAAGTCAATGAGCCTATTACACTTTTTCTCATTGTATACTTTTTTTTCCCCAGTACCAGAGATTGAACCCAAGGCTATCCCCAGACCTCTTTATTTTTTTGTTTTGAGACAGGTCTTTCTAAACTGCCCAGACTGGCCCGGAATTTACAATCCTCCTACCTTCATGTCCCACATAGCTGGGATTACATGGATACTCTTTTTATAATTCTTTGTGATATTACTAACTCCTCGCCTTCCCGTTTTTTAGGAAAGCTCCTATTTCCTATTATTCCAGCCTCTTTCTATCACATTTTACTTCATTTCTCATGGGCTAGGCTAGGGAAATTCTTTGAAGCCAACTTTCTTTACAATTAGAGTGATTCCTTTATCATTGTTCTCAATATGCATATTATTTTTAAGTTCAGTTAGATAGTAAAACAATTTTGCTGCTGTCTTAATAAAAATATAGTATTTATTTCTTTCTTCAGTGAATTTCCCAATGCCTACTATACTATCTGATCAAAGTAAGCCTCCGAGATCTAATGCAAGATAAGTGTTTCCTCACATACATGCACACATAAATGGTTTAAACTTTGGAAACTTCATGCAAATTCATAAGAAAATACAAATAATGACTACTTTTCTTTCCTTTTGTTTTTTGTTTTTGTGTGTTTGGTTTTTTTGTTGTTGTTGTTATTTCAGATAGGGTCTCACTATGTAGTTCAGCCTGGCCTTGAACTCACTATGTAGCCTAGGCTGGCCTTGAACTCATGGCAATCCTCCTGCGTCAGCCTCCCAAGTGCTGAGATTATAGGCATGCACCACCATGGCCAGCTCTTTCCTTTAAATGAATCCATAGCAAATTGGGTGGATTCAGATCAATTTGATGAATTTGGTATAATTCTCTATAATGTGCTTAAAGTGAAGGCAAAAAAAAAGTTGATACTTGTTTTTGGAAAGGGATCACATTTTTGAATAATCTATTAGAAAAAAATAAAATGATTAACCAATGCAAAAATCAGGATTGGGTAACTATAGTTTGATTGAAAAGTTGATGAAACTTACGATATTGTCTGTGCTATTGCTCCAGCAACACCACCACAAAGTAAATTTATGTGAGTTTTCAAAACTAACACATTAGGATTGTCTGATGAAGGTCTGCCAAGAAGGGTAGGGGCATAGGAAAGCCCAACACTCTTTAAGGTACCAAAAGTAAAAAATGAAACACCTGAAAAACAAAATATAAATTTACCATGATGCTTAATAGAACATGAGCTGTGACAGACACTTCTTATGTAATAACCACTTAACTCCAGGAACTAACTCCCCACTTCCTAATTTTAATTTTGGCCACTTGGCTTAATGTCAAATACAGTGACTTAAATGTTTATAAACATTAATGTTAGCAAACTGACACCACAAGAAATGCAAGCATTGATTTTCACATGCTAGCACACTGAGGGGCACTGCACACTGAAGGGCAGCTGCCATTTTTTCTTTTTTGCTTTTTTGTTTTTTTGAGATGGGGTCTCCCTATGTAGCCTAGGCTGGCCTCAAACTCAGGGCAATCCTCTGGCCTCTGCCCTTGGAGTGCTGGGATTACAGGTGTGTGCCACTACACCTGGCTGAGGCTGCCTTATAAATGAGTAGAATTCAACAATTTTCCCAAATTTTACATAAAAGAAAATTAAATTCGTGAATAATAACTACAAGTAAATATGAGACCTTATATTTACAACAATGACAGTGTGATAATGTAAGGCAAAAATTCAGATGATACAGCATTTGTCTAATTTTGTCTTCAAAGAAGAGTGAACATGAGAGAAGTGTTTACATTAGCTTATAAGACTCAGAGTGTAATGCCTAAAAACCAACTGGTGCTTGCAAAACATCTGTATGATTTCTAAACTAGAAAGAAGTCACAATTTTTTTTTGTATTTTTGAGACAGAGTCTCACTATGCAGTTTAGGCTGGCCTTGAGCTTACTTTATAGCCCAGGCTGGTCTCAAATTCACAACAATCCTCCTGCCTTAGCCTCCCAAGTGCTTGGATTATAGGCATGCACCACCATGCCTGACTTTGAAGATATAATATATATATATATTTGTGGGGGGCACTGGAGATCGAACTCACGACCTCGCACTTGCAAAGCAGGTACATATGCCACTGAGCTAAATCCCCAGCCAAAGTTATAATATTAAAAAATGAAGAATTCAAGCCATTATCTGGTGGCACAAACCTATAATTCCAGCACCCTGGGAAGCTGAGGCAGGAGTATAACAAGTCTGAGCCCAGCCTGGACAACTTACTGATTTACTGAGACCCTGTCTCAAAACTTTAAAAAATTATAAAAAGGCCAGGAATGTAGTTCAGTGAGAAGGCCCCAGGTTCAATCCCTAGTACCATCAAAAGAAGAATAAAAAACCTATTCAGCCTAGCCTAGGCTAATACCTCCATATAAGCATTCTCCCATCCCCTCCTCTTTTTGGCACTAGGGATTGAACCCAGGGCTTCACACTGAGTTCATCTCCAGCATTTTTTATTTTGTTGAAACAGGTTCTCATTAAGTTGCCCAAGCTGGTCTTGAACCTGTGATCCTCCTGTCTCAGCTTCCCAGAGTGTTCACATTACAGGCACATGGCAACTTTCCCAGCTGGCATTTCTTCTTTATAATAAATTCATATAATCTACAATATTTTAAGATAACATACAATTTTAGAATACATATACACTTTTTTTTTTTTTTTTTTGGTACTGGGGATTGAACTCACGACCTCAAGTTTGCCAAGCAGGCATTTATGCCGCTGAGCTAAACCCCTGGCCCTACACACATACACTTTTATAACAGTATTTGTGATGAGTATTCAAAATGTGTGAAAAATATTTGGGAAATGGGAAGAAACTAAGAAATGAATTTGTAGATACATTATAATTTATGTAAAAAATTTTTTTTAAAAAGAGAAGAGCAGGGGCTGGGGATTTAGCTCAGCAGCATAAGCACCTGCCTTGCAAGCACAAGGTCATGAGTTGGATCCCCAGTACCGATTAAAAAAAATAAAACTTTAAAAATTTAAAAAAGAGAAGAGCAGTTGGTCACGGTGTTTCACACCTGTAATCCTGCACTCAGGAGGCTTAGACAGGTGGATCACCCTGAGTTTGAGGCCAGCCTGGAACACACAGGGCGACAAAACCAAAAGAGAAAAAAAAAAAAAAGAAAGGAAAAGAGGACTAGATATAATGACACACGCTTATAACTCCAGAGACTGAGGCAGAAGGATATTAATTTGAGGACCTGCCATGGCAACTTAGAGATTACATATTAAAATAAAAAATTTTAAAACAGTAGTGGTGCGCTTGTCTAGTAGGCATAAGGCTCTGGGCTCAAACCCAAGCACAAGGGAAAAAAGGACAAACCGGGACTGGTATAAACCTATAGTTCCAACTACTAAGGAAGCTGAGGTAGGAAGATTATATATTCAAGATCAGCTGAATTTAGATGCCTTCTACAAAACAGGGTGCAGGGGCCAGGGATTTAGCTCAGTTGTGTAAGCACCTGCCTGGTAAGTGCAAGGTTGTGAGTTCAATCTCCAGTACCACCAAACCCCCCCCCCAAAAAAACAAAA
>PVJX010050061.1:0-10827 GCA_004027295.1 Dolichotis patagonum | reverse complement strand
AGAAATATAAGATGATTATCTTTCAATTCTTTATTTTATTCTTTATTCTTTTCTCATTTTGAGATCACTGAAAGTTGAATTTGGGGTCTTATCTGAATTATGACTTAGCCCTAGGGACTTCCTAGACAGCCTTTACCACCACCATGCCAGCACCATGACTGTAAACTGGATTTTCACTCCATTTGGTCCTTGAGTTTTACTAAGAAGCTTTCAAAGACAGTCACAACATTAGAGAAAGTGTTCACCTTCCAGTGATCAAATGAAATCTAAACCTCCTGCCTAGAATGTATTCAGAAAAGTAAACTTCGTGTTAGGGAAAATTATTTAACAGACAATTTTCATAATGGTGAATATACACACCAAAATAAAGAGCTTTAGAGATTGGGAAAAGGCTAAAGCTAAGCTGAGCTCCGTGGAGGATTGTTGAAGCAGTTTATTTTAAATATGCTAAAATGTTAGGGTATTATGTTTCTAATAAGAGGAGATCAAAGAGGAGTCAACAAACAGAAGTAAGAAAATACGTGCTGCTTCTGAGTTCAAAAGTTCAATAGCTGCTGCCTTCCAGCGTCCTGCTGACTTCTGCTAGGGTAGTCAGAATGCTCAAGATTCTCAGGAGAGCTCGTAGATGTGCCATTAAGAATTTCTTTGATATTTCTAAATACATAAGCACCCTCTAGCTTCCACGTGGATCATGTTCCAAGAGCTCAGGTTGGGAGTTATTTATTTAGGACTCAGTTTGCATTTTCCATAGAGAAGACAAGATTGCTGAAGTGACTGAAGTGAAATTCTGGCCTGAGAATCTTTTGAAACATAAATGCCATGCTGTAACGCTCCTGTGAGAAAATCCATTCTGAATCACTATTTGGAACAGCAGAAACATATTTCCCATTACAGTAGGAATACCCTAATTTCAAGAGTATGGACCAGAGGTCTGACGTCCAAAAGGAATGAAGGATAAAATAAGGGAATAAAAGTCTTACTAACGTTACAGATAAAAGGTAGTTAATGAGTTTTCCAAAATTTCCAGGCCTATAAGAAGTAGTTTAAGGCACAGAGACTATAAACTAAGAACATTTTACCTATTCCTTTTGATGGGTTTTCAGTGGTTAGCATTCATTTGGTATTACCTGTTTCAGAACTAAAATGAAAGTTGAATATTAGATACAAGTACAAATAGTTATAGTTAAGTAAGTCCAGAACTAGTTGTACTTATCTTGAGAGAACGTACTAAAAACATCAGAAAAAATAACCAAATGAGACAAGAACCGACCCTCAGGGCAAGGATATTCACATTTATGGCAGGGGACAACTAGCAAAAACAACTGTTTTACAAAACAAAGAAAAGATGACTAAAGAAAAGGTCATGATTTCTTTCTTTTTCTAAAATCAGAAGGGTATTTGGCAGGCAATGTATGGATTTCAGAATTTTCAAGTCAATGAGAACACAGTAGGTGATCTGACTTGGCTTCCATCCCTAAGACTAGAAACAAGTATGCTTGAAGTTATAGGAATACTAAGAATGTTGTCCACATAATGGCCAGTATTAGGACTCTGGATGTGTTTGGACCACTCTCAAAGCCGGGATTTTAATGTCTTAAGGACACAGTGGTACGTATACCACTGAATTCTCCATATTGTTTATTTCTCATAATAATGCTATTTTCTCAGAGAAACGTTACTACAATAGCATTGTATTAGAGACATCATCAGAAATACAAGGGAAACACACATACCAGGATTGAGAGTCCCTAAAAACCAGTCTCCTGGGAAATTTCTGTAAGGGTTGGCACAGAGCATACATCACTCATCTGCTGACTTCGTCTCTGCCCTAAAAGTACCCCACAAGATGAAAAGTGTATGATTATTTCATGTTTGAAAACTCTTGGAAAATTTCTTCATTATGAAACAATCAACCACAGTCTGAACTTTTCTGTAATATACAGAACATTTATGAAGAACAACTGGACTTTCCACAGTCAGCAAGAAGAGTTAGGATAGAGCAATGGTGGTGAACCTATGGCACATATGCTGCAGTGGGCTATTTGCGTCACTGGAAGCTCTGAAAAAGTTCCCATCATGGGGCTAGAGAGTGATGGGAAAGGGCTTACATACTTATTTTAGTATTAGTTGGAAACCACCAGATGGCACTGTATTAAGCTTTATCCTCATAAACTGTAGTAATGTGCTTGTGACTGAACCTTAGAGGAAAGCAAGATGGTACATTGGTGTAGTATCTTCTAGGCAGTAACTGAATATGCCAGTAAAGCCTATTCTGTTGCTGAATCTGTTATTATGATAATTTATTTAGCTATTGTTCTACCACAGTATAGAAATCCAACAGTCAGTGCTACTAACTAGCCAGAGAAGGGAAAAATCACTTCGGGTAGGTGGGAGGGCCTGTCTTGTGGTTGTGGGACTTCTGCACTGTGGGTGGCTCAGACCAAATGCAGATTCAGTCACAAATCCAACAGTGATTCATGTGGTTTGTAATTTAAATATACCTCAGAACTTCATATGTATGTTTAACTAATATCTACTAGTTCATTGATCTTAAAAAATAAACTATTTGAAATGAGCAAGTACATTTTTTGCAATTATCTGTTACAATTTCTTGCAAGCAATGATTTTATAAGAATTCAAGTACTGGCAACCATAAACTCACAAATGTATTTCTAATATTTAATTACATAGATTATCATTTGTTAATTATTTGGGACATTGGGTCTCAATGTGGAATTGAAAGTCTATGCAGTGCTAGATGCATAAAAAAACCAATATGGTATTTCAAAAAAGTACCTAAAGGTCTAAGTAACTGATAGTTTTGTGCCCTTGGGCCTAAACTACTTATTCATAAATTTATTGAGCTTGAACTTGATCTCTATCACATCTGTTGCATGGCTTAGTGTTCCCAAGTCTAGAGATTGTAACTAGAAAAGTCCAGTTTGTAACCTTGCGCCATCCCTTAACTTGATAAATCTGAATGCATTGTTTAACCATTTGAGCCTTACTTTCTATATGTTTAAATAATACCTATTTAAATCAACTGTTTGAAAAGAATCACATGCAATAATTAACATAAGATGTTTAGCATAGTGCCCAGTCATATTAACCATTCAATAAATTTTAATGGTTAATACTAGCAAATCCAGTTTTAAACTTGCGCTTCTTTATTGGACTTTCCTTACAGTGTTAAAGATACTCAAGGGTCTATTACTGATTAGGGCTTTGCCAACTCGTGGTGCAATTTAGATTTTTATAAATTTAGTAAGTAATATTTTGCTTCTTTCAGTTGCTCTTAAAGTTCCTTTTTTCTCAAGGGGGTGAATCAGTTCTGGAACAAAAGTTAAAGTAGATATTCAAAATTACAGGAAGAGTGACTTCAAGCTATGATGAAATTCACAGCTGGAGTGAATCTCTAAACTTTATCTACTATTCCAAATTTTTGCCTTTTAGTAATGCCCTTGGTCCAGGACGCATCTTGCTGATTCTGCTAATATTTTAAAGGTTGATTTAGATTTGGCTTCTCCAAACACAGATCATTATTCTAATCTTAACTACATTCCCAACTCAAGGCCAAGATAATACCATCTTTAAAAGTTAGAGCCACAAACAAATGATGATACATTGCAAAATTAAAATGGGGAAGAAATTATCCACAAGAAAGCATATTTAAAATATTTCACCAAATGAAAACCTATCCAAGTGGATTTGATGATGTTTCTTGATGAGGTTTGTGTTTTAGCATTTGGAAACAAGTTCAGAGTAACCTAAATGATCCCTAAGTAAGTGTATAATATCTGGCTTCACTATTCCCACTAACATGTCCAAGGCAATTCAGAAGAAAACAAATGATAACAAGCATAAAGACACATAGCCATTCCTCATATCAGAAGTTGAGAAAAAATTTCACTCCATAATAAGGTACAGGATAGAAATAAAAATCACAATCAGCAAAAAGAAACCCAAGTATGACAGATAGAATTTCCAAAGATGTTCACTGCAATACATCCTATCCTATCAAGGTGAATTTAACAACGATTCATTAACACTCCTTCATTAAAGAATGAAGCCTTTTTCCCATCCCTTTGAATATGAATCTCCTTAACTATGTCCTTTCAACAAATAAGACACAGAGAAAAATCAATGTGTGACTTCCATGACTAAGTCAGAAAAGTTAATACCTTTTCCATTTGGTTGTCTCTCAATTTTAACCTTCGAACTCGGCCACCATGCTGTAAGGACACTCAAGTAACATAGAGGGACACTAGTAGGTGTTCTGGCCAACAGTCTCAGTTTTAAATCAATAGCTAGCATCAGCTAAACATAAAAAGAGCCAGACTGCTCATAATTCCAGCTCTCATACTTTGAGAAGTGCTGCTCAAGTCCATTGGGGCACAGAGGAGCTACCCTGACTTTATTCATATCGCAGATTTGCACGCAAAACAGATTTTGTTTTAAGGCACTAAGTTTTAAAGTGGTTATTACACGCCAATAGATATTCGGAGGAACCTGATAGACATTTGGTCACATAAATGAGTGACCCTATTGTTCTTAAATTAGAATCAAGGTACTGTATCCTCGCTGCCTATTGTTCAGAAAAATAAAATCAACTGCAAAATTACACTGTATCCCTCCACAGGCAGAGTTACAATTTTGAGGGTTTAGCATTACATTACAACAAAAACAATTTAATAGCATTCACTAATGTTTACTAAGTTATTACCATCTACCAAGGCATTGGTTTGCCTGCAATTTCTCATTTAATACCACCAGAAACCCTATAAGCTATATAAAAGAAGTTCAGAAAAGTTAAGAAATGAAGCCAGGAATGCTCAACTATAAGCAAAGGGACACTGTCTCAGCTACTTTTTACTGGTTGTTGAGACAAAATACTTGACACCCAAAATGAAGGAAGAAAAGGTTTATTTCTTACAATTTTGGAGGTTTCAGTCCATACTCAGCTGGCTGCAAGGCACGGTGGCATGGCAGCTGCAAACAGCAAGCTCCAACCGACAAGAAAGAAAGACAGGCCTTCTGCCCGCCGGTACACCATATCCTGGCTCCACGCCTGAGCAGATATAACCCTCACACCACCAATCCGAGCGCAAGACAACAAACCAATCACAAACGCTAGATTTGGGTGCATCCATTATTACATGAGACTTGGGGGGGGGGCGGCATAGGCAAATAAACCATAACAGACACTATTTAAAACCAGTGTGCATAACCACATAAAAATGTGAAGCCATTTCCTACGAACTGTTGTATCAAAGAGAAAGTAACGGCTACACTAGGAGGCCTTTAGAAAATGATGATAAAGAAAACATGACAAGATAAATAATACTTCAAAATTTATGGAATGTGGCCACAACTATGTTGAGAGAACCAAAGTAAAATGTACTTAAGAGTAAAATTAATAAATTTAAATGTTTTCACTGTAAACAAACCACCAAAGAATAACAATAAATAAGTATTTAAGTCAGCAATTTATGAAATCAGTATTAGGAAACCAGAATGGATTACCATATTGATTAAGCATAAATCAAACACATGAGGAAGGTAAAAGGATTTTAAAAACATGAAGTAAGTCCAAGAGAACTGTCTGTATGAAAAAATAAAAGTTGTAAACACAGGATGTACTAGTCAAAGTAAGATGACTTCCAGGTGGAAAAACAACTTAAATTTTCAGTCTCAGCTCAGTAAAAGTTTACCAGTCGTTTATGTTATTATCTGATAACATTGTGTTGGGAATGGGAGGCTTTGCTTCACAAGTGTGACTGATTCCCTTTTAATGTCACCACCGATTTAAATTCATAAGTTCCAAGGAGTATCTGAAATAGGTAGAGAACAAATGATTGTTTATGAGTGACTTTTATGGACTAGACCGACAAGCTACATGAGTGTGTAACACTTCTGCCTACACTATATTCATTAGAATCCACATGGTCTTTTCTAACTAGAGTTGGATAGGAAATTCAGACCATCATTATGACCCAGAGGAAAAGAAACGGTTTTGGTGAATGCACCACTATCTCCACTGTACTTCTCCTTTGTGGAAGAATTCCATTTACTTTCATCTCTTATATGGAATACAAACATCCACTCAAAATAATGGCTGTACCCAAAAGAAAAACTTGCTACAGTCAGTTGAAAACTTAGGAACTCCTAATGGTGCAAAGTAATTTTCAAATTGCCTCATATTATTTCTCATGGTCTGGTGACTAATGAGCTAAATGGAGAAATTTTCTCTCTCTCTAACATAGACCACACAATGGTGGTGCCTGGACAGTATAACTGTAACAAACATTCCTGCTTCAAAAACAGAAGAATGGAAAACATGATGCTGTGTGTAGTCCTCAGCAATTCTGAAATCCCATGAGGTAAAGCTTGTAAACCTGATTTTGTTCTTTGAAAAAAAATCATCTATTCACTATTTCTTCAGTCCCTGATTTTTTTAGACTGGATGAGGTGGTTGTTCCCTGCCCAAATCTTTCATAACCATTTAAAATTAATTTTGGAAATTATGAATTCTCCAGAGGAGAAAAAGCTTTGGGAATTCACTTTCTGCTCATTAACGACTGAAGTTCTAATAATTGCTTAGGTATTACTCAAACAGTTTTATGCCCGGTTTATAATTTTTGTCAAGTTTCTAAATTGTTTCCAATTAGTATGATATGTAGCATATATAACTAAAGTCTTTTCACAAACATGTTTCTCAAATCTGAAATATTTATCTGCCTTTCTGACAACAGACCACTCCAGATTTAATGGTAGGTTTGTTGAGCGATCAAGCTTAGCTAGGAAAATTGCTTTTTAAAACATAAAAATATTATTGAACTTAATCTATATTTAGTGATAGTAAAATATTATTCTAAAATAGACTAATTTTGTTCAAATTTTTTCTCCTTACATTTGGAATCAAATTGTATTTCATATTATATCCGAGAGTTAGAAACAGTCAATTTTCCAACTACTCAAGGGACCATTTAGCTGGGTGTGGTGGCGCATGCCTGTAATCCCAGCACTTTGGAAGCTGAGGCAGGAGGATTGGTACAAGTTCGAGGGCATCCTGGGCTATGAAGTGAGTTAAAGGCCAGCCTGAACTGCATAGTGCAACCCAGTTGCAAAAGAGAGAGAGACCATTCTTGTGGGTTCTATTTCATTCATATCTTCCCAGTGGCCACCTTTATCTATGACAATCCCAAATTGCCAACATTCACTAACAGCTTTGTTCCTTGAATTTATCTCCCCTAGATTGGTCACCTGAGAAGTCATGTCCTCTTCCACCCAGTGTGGCAGGTTACAGTTTTATTATATGTGTTGTCAGTACATCATACAAATTGTATATTTCCAACATCCAACATCATTGTACCTAAATGCTATGCCACTGTCCTATATTTTATAGTTTTATTATAGGCAGAGCCCAATTCTGAAATGAAGAAGTTAAAGTGAATTAACTACCTTAAAAAAAGGAGACTCAAAGTTCCAGAGATTTAACATATGCATCAGTGAAGTAGGGTTACAACTTCAGCTTTCTTCACCATGTGTTTCTATCATAAGTATGGAATCGTTCAGCAAAGGGAGACAAGGAACAAGAGAAACAAGAACACAGGGAAGCAGAGGTTTAGGTGGGGGCATCGTGAGCTCCTAAAAGTTAAATATCTGTTGTTAATTGCCTCAAGCTGAGTATGGCATGTTATTTTTGTTTAAATTCCATTGGCTGGAACTAATTTCACTAGATGAGAAGACCTGGGAAATAATAACTCAGCTGTGGACTTAGGTAGAGGAATGTACAGTGCTTGGTAATTTCTGGCTAGTATTTCCCCCTTGGGTAGAGTACGGACATCTGTAATAGAAAATTCTTAAGAGTTTACAACCTAGACAGGAAGGGAAGAGAAGGCCTCCCCTTGTAGTTGTCCTCAAAAGAATGGACATTGAGAAGAAGATTTCAAATTCCAGAAAATTAGGTTACCATAATTGGACCAGACCTACAATATTTTAACTCGAAGCATGTAGGTCTTTAAGTATAATATCTTATTAATACCTTTCTATCTATTATGACATTACTCCCTAAATCAAGACTGGTTCTAATATATCAAGAATCTATACATGGAGATTAATCCACTGAGTTCAGATGGATGTGAAGATACAATCCAAGCACCACCCTACTGACCTTGAAAAAAAAGAAAAATTAGAGACAATTACAGAAAAGAGAAGGTCCATGGCGGATGGAGTGGACAAAAAACATTCTCGGCCAGGCATTTAGCTCAGTGGCATAAGCACCTGCTTGGCAAGTGCAGGGTCATCAGTTCGATCCCTGGTACCAAAAAAAAAAAATTCTCCACTCTTCATTTCTGATCATTTACTGAAGCTGCAGACCTCAAGGTAACTAAGAGCAATTTGATATGACTCTCAGAATACAGCTTATACTCCATGTATAAGGCAAATATTAAGAAGACGTTTTTCAACTGAGGGAAGTCAGCCCACTTCATCATTTCCCAATTGAATGTTCTCCTATAAATATTTCATTCAAAATCTCTGAAGTTTTGACAAGAATAGTCAAAAAGCATTAGCGAGTACAGCATTTCAAATGATACTAACTTCTGGGGAGGATGTACTAATTACTAAATAATTTTTAATGTTAAAATCTCCACTTCTCTGAAAAGTGGGTATTTTTCTCTTGCCTGAGCAATCAGAGTTTTTGTTATGAACATTTTTTTCTACTAGTTACAAAAAGTATACATATCAAAGATAATAATTTGCAGTACAGGGGTGTATTTTATTCAGTATTTAATGAATGATATTGCATTCTCATATGTGGTGGCTTGCAATAATCATGTAATCTATTCCATATCAGGAAATAGTGATTTATTCCTCTGAATCTTTAATACAATTCATTTTGCCAGTAGTTTAAGTACTGATTAGTTAATCTTTGCTGCTGCTGACTTCAGTAGGTTTTTGGTAAAGCTCCATATTGCATTTATAGGTCACAAAAATGCCAACAATGTTCAGCATGGTCATTTTCCAAACTATTTGGAAGGAGAATGTTTTCCTTTAACTCATTTGTATGTATGTCCCTTGATTAATACTTCACCTAATGCCAAAATATACTGAAATTCTTGTCACTTTACATGCAGTGTGACATTTACACCAATATTTACTGAATTTATCATGAGCAATGCACACAGAATTTGTATCCTGTGGCTTGAAGGTAGATAGACTATAAACCTGGATTAAATACCTATAGAATGAAAAGCTTTAGGAAAATTACAGAAGTGAGAATCTTTCCAAAAACTTAAACTATGATTTCTTTACCATATTCAAAGGCTTTACAACTACTAATTACTGTTAACAAATGGATCTTCTAAAACTAATATAAAAACCTTGAGGGTTATTTTTAGAAAATGATTTTAAGCATGAAAGATTTCTATATCTGAAAGATACGTGGAATTCTTTTTTGTTAGTCAGAAAAAACTGTTTGAAATACTCTAGCAGACTCAAAACTGGGTGCTTTAATCTACTGCAAAAAAGATGCTTTCCAAAGATGAAGGGAACTGACAAAGTACCATTTAATTGCTCAGAATACAAATATGTTACTGGAAATATAAACTAGTTCAGTGAACAAAATTCAAAATGTTTACATCCAAAACTAGTTTTTGGTTTGAGAGCTGTAAAATATTTTTTGTTGCAGGGTTAATATTCATGGGATTCACCTAACAGAAAAAGGCTCAAGTAGCCCCATTTTATTCAATGTCTTAATCTCAGTGATTGCATAGGGTACACTGTCTCAGTGCACAGGGTCTGGAGCTAGGCCTTGTGAGTACATTGCAGCTTTCCCCTGCCTCACAGCATTACTCTGGGCAAATACTCTCAGCCCTATATTACTGAAATTTCCTCATTAGGAAGGGGCAGGGAGAGCTTAGCACAATAATGACCTCATGGGGATTAAATCAGTAAATGTGTGTGAAATAGTTTATAACAATGCCTACTCATGATAGCCATTCATTAAAATTTAGCTACTACTATTATCCTAAACTTACAAATATGCTAATTTCAGATATGTGAAGTGACTCCAAAAGTGGTACAAATTCTTAGTGGCTACTAATGTCCCTTAATTTTCAGACCCCATCTCTTAATAGTGCCCCCCCAAATTTTCCACACAAATTGGAATTAAAGCAATCTATATTTCAGTAACATTGTTTATTTTAATCCTGTTCATACTCCAGTGACCTGCAAGTAAGTTACAAGCATTTCTCAACGCAAACATTTAAAATGGTTTTTTTCTTTTTACTTTTACACCAAAATATTTGAAAATATTTTTAAATTAACTATCATTAGGACTTGAGTAGGGGTCCAGATTGGATTTTCCTGAAATTTGCCAGAGATCACCAGTTAGCTCAGAAAGGGGCTAAACCACCCAAGCCACAGCTGCATAATCTGCTTTCTGTGGTTTGATCCTAATAATCAGACAACATGTTAGGAACTAACACTGAAATCTACAACTTTGCATTGCATGCAAATGAAACCTGGACAAGATGTTAATAGACTGTTAGCCTTGAAAATATCAAACCCCACAATCTTTGACCACAGAAATGTCATACACCTAAATGACACAGTATAAAGTCATGCAAACCTGACTGAGACCTGGCTCCTAGTTTTGACTTTATCTCCAACCAGATTCCTGCCAAGTAAAATATTGGAGTAAGTGATTGTTTAATCTTTACAGATTTAAGATTCTTAAACTATAGTGCTTTTGACTGGTTTTTCTTTGGGGAATGTTATATATTTAGGACTGTGCATATTGCTATTTTGTGCTTTCTCAAATAT
>PVJX010050060.1:0-10826 GCA_004027295.1 Dolichotis patagonum | reverse complement strand
ATACGCTCTAAAAGTATTAACATGTTTTTACCAAATGCTTTCTACACATTTATCTATTTGTCCATTAAGATTTCTATTAAATAGGTTAACATTAATCTAGATATATTGGAGAGAGGCCAATTAAACAGCTATCCTGGATGGCACAAACTCTAGCTACCCCATTGCCACCACCGACTTCTGTGTTCTCCTGGTTACCAACTCAGAACACCTCTCAGGAACTGATGCAACTTAGGCAGTGATGGGGAACCTTCTAGAAAACCAGGGTCCAAAGTGCAACTCAGAGCCCATTCATTCATCCCAGCATGCCTACACTGCAACTAAGCCTGAACACAGAGGGTTTAATTTACAAATAGCTCAGACATTAAAAACAAACGTAATAACAGAGCCTCTCTTGAAACACCCAGTGCACTGCAGTGTGTGTGCCATAGGTTCACCAACACAGACTGAGCATCTTGTCAAATACAAGTAAGGACAAGGAACTAACGCTAGTTTCCCAAAGCATAGAGTCATGTGACATATACCAAAATATTACAGCAGATTCATTGACATGTAAACCAGATTTCACTGATATTATGTCCAGAAGCCAAAGGAATCGCACAGCAGAATGGTCAAAGTAAGGTTAGCGAAATTACTAGCAGCATTCCGTTTTTTTTAATCACAAGCATGCTTTCCACAAAGCAGTCCATGAGACAAAAAACAACCGTGAAATCCTAGGAATAGGGGCCTTCAAATACACTCAACAGCCCGAGACATTGAGTATAAATTATCTTACCTAGGGGTGCGGATATACTGCAGCTGCAGGGCACCTGCTTGGTGAGCTCAAGACTGCGAGTTCGATTCCTGGTGCCAATAAATAAGTAAGTAAATATAACAATAGATAATCTGTCCAGAAGCACACAGTCTCACATGCATCAGAATAATTCCAAGCCAATGGACTAACACAGTCCCTTGTGAAGTCAAGAAAATGAAGGTTTAGAGTCTTAACCAGAGAGAGCAGATGGGACAAAATGACTATGAATGGATGAGGGAAATCCCGCCTTACCACTCTGTGACCTAGAGATGAAGCTCAGCTCCAGAAAGGTGCTCTGGGAAGCCCAGGGAGCCCAGGAAGCCCGGTCCAGTACAGTGAGGAAGCAGACCATGGAGTCCTTGTGCCTCAGAACTTTGTGTCCTTGATAAGAGGAGCAGCCAACAGGTCGATGTGCAAAGCACAGGTCTGATTTGTTGGGAAGCAGCTAAGGAGGAGCTGCAGCCTCAAGGAAGGAGGTGGTCCGTGCCACCAAGCCTTCAGTGCAGAGTGCAAATCTGGGTACCTTTCAACATGAGCAAAGGGAGGTGGAATAACTATGATGCTTATCAGAACTCTTACCTAGAAGTGTGCTTTGGGATTGCAAAATGTCTTTCTGCTCCTTTCAGATGGTCAGTGTGTCCTTAGGGGCTTTACTCATACAAAGAATTTGAAAAAGACAAGTTTTGTGTTTAAGCCAGATCACAGTTAAGGCAGGAGGGACTTTAAAAAAACATTCCCCTTCCTGATAGCATTGGGCTGTGGGCTACCTGACCAAAGAATAGAATATGCCTAGTTCTAGAATTGAATGGCCAGGTATCAAAAGGAATATGCATGACAAGTAACCTTAACAGGTCACAATGTTCTGTGGGGTCACTTTAAGTCCGAGACTCAATGCATGACTGTAAGTGTGCTACAGCTTAAAGTCTTTCTGGAATTAACTGGCAGTGAGTGATGCTTGGAAACCCCAACCCATCCCTGAGGTCTGCTGAAGTCTGACCAGTGCCTGACAGTGCCATGGCACCTCCTCACTCACATCCATGACAGCTGAGGAGACAGGCGTCCTCCTTTGGACCAGCCTTCCCTCTCATTCATCCCCCTGCATGCCCAGACCCTCCGTTTCCAGGATCAAATCTCTGCCTTATGCTCACTGTAAAAGGGTTTGCTTTTCTTACGTTTCCATAAGGTGAGACCCGACACTGTTGTATCACCAGCCGCCTGAGTCTGGTAAGACAAAATACAGTCACACCCAACATTGGAAATGCAATAGATTGATTGCAGATAGGGAGCAAGAGCCAATGGAAGCTTCTTCTCTGAAAAAGACCTATTGGGCACAGGAGTGCCAAAGGCTAAACCAACCCCAGGACTGCTCAGGTGGGCACAGTTTTCACTACAGGTGCTCCACTTGACAACAATGCCCACTTTAATCTCACTACAGAGGCTGAGCAGGCAAGCTCTCTTAGGGTGTACATGCTTCATGATTTATCATTTTACTTAACACGTGTTTAGAACAGAGCCAAGTAATTTTATGTAGATCAAGTATAACATCTATTTTATCTTCCGTGGTTCCTTTTGTGAATTAAATGCATGAAAACCGCCTTTAAATGGTCCTTGGAGCAAACAATTTCCCACTAAATACAAAAAATCAATAAATAAAGAGTTGGAACCATACAAATCAGACATAGGAAAGTCAAAGGATGAGTATATAGGTAGACACCAGGCCCTTAGAGACTTCACCAGGAGATTGTACTTAATCCTTTGCCCAAGCTTTCAGACTTTATTGTTATTGTGCTTGTATTCATCAGCTACTGTGGGGAGGTCTAATTACATCAGAAAACAGCGGGTGTGACTGTAAAATGAGATTATGAGGTCCTTGTATTGTTGAAGGAAAAGCAAGAAGTTGATGGGCAGAAGCCATACAGGCAAAGGAAAAGCAGTGTCTGAGGACAATGAGAGAGAGCTCAGAGAAAAGTGGCTTAGAAATCTGTTAGGATCACAAATGTAGCTGCTTCTGTTGTTGATGTCTGCTGGATTGCTCTAGTTAGACCTCCCCTTGAGAGATGCTGGATCAAAACCCAAAGTCTCCCCCTGAAAGGAGGACAATCCAACTCCATCCCCAGTTACATGCACTCCCTACACTCATCCTAGACCTGGCTGCCCAACTGTGCTTCTGAGGAACCACAGCACCATCTAGCAGCCAACAAAACTGGGGCCCAATGACCAGCATCATCAAAGCTGGGAAACATGGAGGTTCAAGAACCAAGGCTTACTGTGTTCCTTTGAGCAAGATTTTTTTTCAAATATTTCTTTCAACAACTGAAATACACCATAAGATGACTCCAGGTGTGACACAAGTCAAGATTCCATGTGAAGACACAGGGAAGCAGGGCCTGTACCCATTTTCCTGTCCCTTTCCACACATTTACAAAGAGGAAGCTGCACACGTATCTTACCATAGAGAGTTCATACTTGTGAAGTTAGTTCAGTAGACTTCGTAATGTATTACATTTACCCTGAGCAACTGGATTGGTAGAATTTTCACTTCCATCACTGGTATATTTTTCTATGCTTGGCATCGCTCAGGTTAAAGGTCCCATGTGCCAGTGGACAGAGTTGCCCCAGCAGCCAACATAGATCCAGATGGGCACCACGGTCCCACAGGAAAAGCACCGTTTCTGTTTCACCGTGCATGTGGAGAGGTCACCACCTCATGCTCTGCCAGCCGTCGGCAGGTTCAAAGGCCCTGGTACAGGGAGTCATGTGACAAGTGCAGCCTCTCCATGATGTTGTGTCCTTTTCCAGCCCTCAGATCTGCTCTGGACTCCCTTAAAAAGACCCCTGGAAAGCCAGACACAGGGGCGCACAACTGTAATCCCAGCACAGGTGAGGCTGAGGCAGGAGGCTCTTTGCAAGTTCAAGACCAGTCTAGCCTACAAGGTGAGCTCAAGCCCACCCTGAACTACATAGTGAGACACTGTATCTGAAGGACAAAAAAATTTTTACTTATATTTTTCTGTTGTCCTGAGACTTTGAAGGAGACTGAGGTAAAGATCAGGAAACTGAGTGATCTATGTGAGGAAATTTTAGGGCAGTCTAGTGTTGAGGTGGTGGTATGGGTATTGCTAGAGGTGTTTAGCCAGCTCTAACTTTAAATTCAAGGAAAAAGTTGAGCAAGAGCTAAATGATACTAAAATGTGTGCACTGGGCCAGAAAGGAAGCTGTGATGAATTTGGAGCCTGTAAAGATGGAGGAAAGAAAAACTTGATTGTGAAAAATATAAATATTTGATAAAAGACAAGTAGATCACAAGAGCACAATAGGAAAAATACCTACAGGAAATATGAAGAACCAGTAAGGACCTGCTCTGTGCAGGTGCAAACTTTCAAAGGCATGAAAACTTTGCTTGACAAGAGAACCCCAATGCACCGTGTTGGAAAGGGGCCCTAGAAAGGACGGATCCCCAGGCACTCAGTTCACCACGTGCGCACACCCAGGCCCTTGGAGGTCCCTGGAGGCTGCACAGGTTCTGCTGCTCCAGCAGACACTGGCGTCATCCACACTGTGCTTTCCTTAGCTGCATGTGAAGTGACTTGGGATCACCAGCCTTGGGAGTTACTGCAACTCCAGGGGCCAACAGGACACATGCGTGGGTAAATGCTGTGTTCTGGTCCCAAGGATGCCTATCAATTCTGTGTTCATCAAGAAAACTGTTTTGGGAGAAACTGGACATACTTATTTAATTTCTTAGCAAAATGTCTCTGATATCCACCTGTCCCAGATGCTTTTCTGACAGCTACACAGGAAAATTACAGGAACAGTGTGAGCTGCAGTGACCTTGTCTACAGCAAGTGTGCTTTGTGTTAATAAAATATAGTCAGCCATGTTTCCATAGCTTCTGGATAGGTGGAGTGCACCAGCCCTGTGTCAAAAGCGTTCAGAGGACATGTTAGGCCTCTATTGCACATACATAGACTTCTGTTGTCATTTTCCCTACATGCCACAGTATAACAGTGATTCCCATATAACTAACATTGAAGTAGGCCTTAAACTAATATACAAAGAATCTGCAGCACAGATTCTACAAATAACCACTATGTGCATGAAAAGCCAAAAACATTCATTAACCTACAGTTTTCATTCTCATGTGGGTACCAGGACCCCAAAACACTGTCACGTGGAAGTGGATGGCAGTATCCAAAGCTAATAAAAGTTTGTTTTCATCCCTTGCTTTTTGCTAACCTACAGGCGATGTTTATATTGTCCAGGCTGACTCTGAACACGTGAGCCCTAATGATTCTTCTGCCTTGGCATCTCAAAACCTACATTGATAGCTATTTGACACTGTGTCTAGCATCCTCTTTTGTTGATAAATTTTATGCTCCCATCAACCTCGGCTCTAGGATCGTTGTCCTTGGTTCCATTGCTAAGTATACCATGTGATCTGAACACCTTGGGTTTGCATTTTCCTTTTTTCCAATAAACACACCAGCCAGGCTGCTTAAAACATCCCTGGTCTCGCAGTATTCATAACTGAGAGACCAAAAGTACACATTTTGGTTGCAGGACTAGCCTGGGAACTGGGAGAGTACTCACTTCCCAAGCTATCTGACCGCTGCAATAAAGAACAGGTACATTCTCAGAGACAAGGGACACTCTGCCTCAGCCTATTACTGAGAAGCCGGGTCCTAAACCAGTGAGAAAACAACCCTTTAATTCCTTGGTCCTGGGTTCTTTATGGCCTTGGTAACAGGGTTCATTCAAACACAGAAGCTACAAAGAAACACTAACATCAATTTTTATAAAGCAGATAAACCAACAATCACATCACCCCACAAACACATGGGCCCTGAGTGCAGATTTGGATACATCTTCATCTATGCATGGGATATTCCTGCTCATGGAACTAGGATAATTACACTGCTTCTCAGTGATTTTACTTCAACTTTACTTTGACATTGCAACATGCAGTTCTCTTCCTTTTAAATGGTCAGCATTTCCTCAGAGGCTTTACACATGTGTGGAATTGACAAAAGAAAATGTATGAAAGATAAATTCTGAATCTAATACAGTTTCCATCCAAATGCAAGAGAATCTTCAAAGAACATTTTCTTTGGACATTGGGCTCCAGTCATTGGGCTCCAGGTATGTCAGCCGGGAACATCAGAAGGAACGTGCACAATGCGTACCCTTAAGATGCCATTGTGCTCTGCGGAGTCACTTTGGGCTAAGACACAAAAGCGATTACAAATGCTTATATCTTGGAAAACTTCTGGAATCAACTGGCAATGCATGCTATATCAGACCTCCACCAATCCCTCAGACCTACTGAGTATCTGCCTAACATTTCTCTCTCCAGAGTTGGGACCCTAAATCCATTTAAGGTATTGGGGCACAGAGTCATTCAGGCTGCTTTCTGCTGAGGGTGGACATTGAGGAGAAGGAGTTAGGGTCCCCACTCTTGCTCTCTTTCAGGTCCAGGGGCTATGGCACGGGGTCCAATATATATGACTAGATGAGCATGGAACAGAACCATGCGCATATAGATGGACAGAAAATTAGGAGAAATAAAGGTTAGAACTACTTCTAATAAAAATGACCCAAGTAAAACAAGTTTGAGAGCAACACCTACAACAGTTAACAACAGCTTACAGCCAGAGAGGGAGGCCCACAGAATTTTCTCCAAGCTGGTCAGACCTGGTCTTACACGCTTCCGGTTAGGCATGTACACACAACACCGGTTCTTGAGCATTGCACACTTCCCATCTTTTGCTGCTTTCAAAGCATCCAGTGCCAATCGATGTTGGAGAGTAGCCTTCCTCATAAGTTGGACTTCAATGCTAAACAAAGAGATCTCTTTGGCTGTGTGATTAAGGACTTTATCAAGATAATGAGCCAGAGAATCTATATGCCAAACAACCTCTCTTAATTCCACAGAGCGTGAAGAATTACAGAACAGACCCTTAAGGTCTTGGAAATCTGTGCAGGCCCTTCTGTGAGATGACACAGGGAGGTTGGCAGGTTGATGCAGAGCTTTTGTCCACCTCCCTTGCATCCAAGGAACACCCAAAGTGCATTGGCCAATCCAGCCAGGGGGCAGCCCGGAACATAGGTTAGTGCCACAAAACCACTGGGTGCCATTAGGGGCAGCCCAACGTACCCCAGGCCTTGAGGACCAATCAGTAGCATACCAATCTCCCGCCTGTAAATCGATAGTATGCTGGCACATTTGTGAGGGGATCCACCCCAGGAATTTGGAAGTGATGGACCAGGAAGAATGTAAGGGGTTGTGCTGTTCGCAGCAGAGTGGGGCTACCTGGCTAAGGTGTCCCAGGAGGAGGTGAGCCACAGCTGTTCATCCCATATTTGAAAATGACCATCTTTGTAACGATGATTCTTGTCTCTGATTACGTGGAGGTTCATACCCTTGAAATGAAGACACTTAGAAAATCTTTTAATTATGGCATCAGTTTCATCCTTAGAAAAGTTTTTCCCATGGCCCTGCTGGTTTAAGGTCATATTGATGGGCCACTGGTATACATCTGAACGAGTAGCTCTGCCTAATACCATGGACTCAGCTTGTGCCTCCTGGATATAGCAGTGTAGCTTCTTCCAGTCATTGCCCTGAAGTGGTGAGGTCCACCATGGCAATGCTGAGGTGCGGGAAGCAGGGAGAAGCCCACACAACCAGCTCGGGTGATCCCTTGCGTCCGGGCCATATTGTCTGGCCCAGGCAAGAAAGGAATTCAATTCATCTTTCGTATGGCCAAATTAGGACAAAACGCCCAGGAAGAGTAAGACACAAAACATGGTTAAGTAAGAAGTGGCAACTGAAATTTTAGATGTGTGAGGCCCTTTATAGTCACCACCATGGAAGACTCTAGCTCTTCCAAGCACGATGGGCAGCAGTGGTAGAATTGTTAGGAGAAGGCCAAAGGTACAATAGCTCTTGGTGGAAGGTGTGGGGAGGAAGTTAAGTATTTACTTAACTGAAGTGAGCTTCAGTGGGTGTTTCCCAGCAGTTCACTCTGCCAGGATGGTGGTATCTCTGAAAGATCTTCTCCCCACCAAGGTTGGGCTCAAGAATGAGGAATCCAGTTGGTAATCTCTGCAGTATCTATGGCTGTTAGAGAAGACAGAAGCACAGAGATACCAAAAAAGGAATTAATCATTTGTTTGTGGAGCCATCCAACATGTTTTAATGACAACAAATGTTCTAGATTGTAGAGTGGCCATTGCAGCTACAGGGAGTCTTGTGGCAACACCTATAATCGGTGTTGTAGCATTGCCTTCTGGAATATATAAGACAAGTTAACCAGAGAGCACTTCACGTAGCGGATTCATCCATCGCCCTGGCACTGACATAGCTGGAGTCGTGAGGAGCATAGGGCTGGTCCATCCTCATTAGTCCATTTCAGGCTGTAGCATTTTTGGCCAAAAGGCAAATGGCCTCAGAACAATTCATTCCATTCCATGTAATGTGAACATTACGTCAGCAGTTCATCACATTCTTAAAGTATTCTTTAATAGTTTTACCATATTTAATCTACATTTTTATCTATAGGTACTTTTAATCTTCTATTAGGTTAACTACACAGGTTAACTGGATAGGTTAACATATCTAGATATGTTGCAAAGAGGCAAATATAAAGACAATGCCAAGTGGCACACACTCTAGCTACCCAGTGCCACTATGACTTCTGTGTTCTCCGTGTAACCAAAGAACACTCAGGATGTCTCTCAGCAACTGATGGACCTCAGGCAGTGGTGGTGAAACTTCTAGAAACCCAGGGCCCAAACTGCAACTCAGAACCCGTTCATTCATTCTATATGCCAGCACTGCAACTAAGCCTGAATACAGAGGTTTTCATTTATAAAAAACAACTCACACATGAAAAGCAAAATGTAGTAACAGAGCTTCTCTTAAAACCCTGTGCTACATGCCATAGAATCACCAACACAGACTGAGCATCTTGTCAAATACCTGTAAGGACAAGGAACCAACACCAGTTTCCCAAAGCATAAAGTCATGTGACGTATACCAAATATTACAGCAGTCTTGATCCATGGGCACGTGAACCAGACTTAATTGATGCAGTGTGCAAAAGCCAAAACACTCGCAAAACAGAATGAGAAAAGTAAGGTCAGCAAAATTATCAACAGCATTCCATTGTTTTTCTTTTCTTAACCATAAGCACTCTTAAAGCAAAAAGTGTTGAAAGAGACAACAAAAGAAAACTGAAAACCGAGAAATTCATGCCTGGAAATACAAACTCAACATCATACTGAGTACAAATGATCTTACCTGGGGGCGGGGTATAGTTCAGCACCTCAGCAGCAGCTTGGCAATCCCAAGACTGTGAGTGAGATTCCTGGGACCAATACATTAATACATTAATTAATTAATTAATTAATTATCTTTTCTGAAGCAAACACTCTGGCATGCATCAGAATAATTCAAAACTATTGTAGCCCATTGCAAACACACACACAAAAAAAAGCTTTTCACTCTTCACCAGGGAGAGCATAGGGGACAAAAGAATATGAATAGATGAAGAGGATCCCGCCTTACCACTCTGTGACTTAGAGATGCAGCTCAGCAACAGAAAGGTGCTCCCAGGAAGCCAGGGAAGCCTGGCCCCCTTAGAGGAAGGGAACAGCCCCTAGAGTTCTTGTGCCTCAGGCCTTTGCGTTCTTCATGAGAGGATGCAGCCAATAGGTCGGATGGCCAAAGCACAGGTCTGATTTGTTGGGAAGCAGGTAAGGAGGAGCTGCAGTGTCAAGGAAGGAGGTGGTCCTTGCCGCCAAGCCTTCAGTGCCAAGTGCAAATCTGGTTACCTTCTAACCTGTGCAAAGGGAGCTGGTGTAATTACGATGCTTATCAGCACTTTTACCTAGAACTGTACTTTGGGATTGCAAAATGTCTTTCTGCTCCTTTTAGAGGGTCAGTGTGTCCTTAGGGGCTTTACTCATGCAAAGAATTTGAAAAAGACAAGTTTTCTGTTTAAACCTGGTCCCAGCCAAGGCAGAAGGGTCTTTAGAAAAATATTTCACTTCCTGTACCATTGCACTGTGGGCTATTGGAGCCAGGAATAGAGTCCGCCTAGTTCCACAGTTTGATGGCCTGGTGCCCAGGTAGCAGAAGGAATATGCTCAGTGTGTAACATCAAGACGTCACTGTTTTCTACAGGTCGGTTTAGGACAAGACAGAGTGAAGGACTGTAAGTGTGTTACAGGTTGGATTCTGTCTGTAATTACCTGAGAGTGTGTCCTGCCCACCCCAGCCTTCTGATCCGCCGAAGTCAGACCACTGCCTGACAGTGCCATGTCGTCTGGTCACTCTCATCCCTGAGAGCTGAGGAGACAGGCGTCCTCCTTTGGACCCAGCCTTCCCTCTCATTCATCCCTCTGCATGTCCAGACCCTCTGTTCCCAGGGTCATGTCTCTGCCCTACACTGAATATAAAGGGGTTTGCCTTCTTACTTTTCCGTACATTAAGACCTGACCCTGTTGAGTGCACAGTTGTTTTTTTTTTTTCAGTGTTTTCACTAATGGCCAATGCCAAGGGACAGCATCCATTGTGTGGAAGGCAGCACAGAGCATCACTTTGGCGACCACTGAGGACAGGGCTCCCTGCAGTTCTGCATCTCACACTCTTGTTTCACCACCCGCCTGGGTCTGTGAGACAAAATACACTCACACCCAACAGTGGAAAGGCATTAGATCGATTGCAGATAGGGAGCAAGAGACAATGGAAGCTTCCTATCTGAGAAAGAACTATTGGGGACAGGGGTCCCTGAGGATAAATCAATCCCCAAGACTTCTCAGGGAGGCAGAGTTTGTCTACAGGTGCCCAGTTTGACACAAATGCCCACTTTAATTACAGAGCCTCAGCAGGCGACCTCTTCTGGGCACTGGGTATTTATGATTTACAATTTTATTTAAGATGTCTTTGGCACAGATTAAATCACTTTTAGATAGATTCAGTATAACTCATCTACTGTACCCTTGGTGATTCCTTGCGAGACTTAAATGCATGAAA
>PVJX010050059.1:0-10821 GCA_004027295.1 Dolichotis patagonum | reverse complement strand
TGAATCTGAATTCCTCATAAGGGCAACGTTGAACCTGGCCATTGAATTTAAGCTCTCAGCCAACTCAGTTTGCAACCAGAATCATGAAACTTGCCTTAGGATAGACATAAAGTTAGATACAAACTGGGCAGTTGAAGGAAAGTTGTCCTATGAAAAGACAGAATCATGAAACTGAGTTCATGAACTGAGGACCCCCTGTGTTGTTTTAGGTTAAGTTCTTGCTAAGTGGCCCATGATGGTCTCACACTTGCAATCTTTCCTTGTCCTCAGTAGCTGTGATGACAGATCAGTCTGCCAATAAGTTTTTAATTATTATTAAGACTTAGATGTGGGTTGTATTTTGTTTTGAGACAGAGTCTAACCTTTTAGTCCAGGCTGACCTTGAACTCACAGCTTTCCTTCTGACTCAGCCTCCTGAGTGCTGAAATTAAAGGCAGGTATGTACACCCTGCCTGGCTGGGTTGTCTTTTTGATGTCCTTCAGCCATCTGATTTCAAGCTTGTAGCTCCTACGTTTCCAGACGGGTCACACTTTATGCATACGTTCTTAGTGATCTGATTGTGTTCACATCTGCATGAAAACGGAAGAACGTATAAATAATGTTGTAAGCCTTTTCAGGCTTCTTGAAGCCTTACCTTGTGACCTGGATGTAAAACTCAGACATTTCTGAAGAAAAGATTTACCTTTCCTCATTTCTGAATTTTGCTTTCTTCTATAGGTAGCATGAATCAAAATGAGATGGAGACTCTTGGAAAATTTGCATTGAGATACCTTTCACATGAAGAGCTGTCCTGCTGGCACATCTGGAAACTTGTTGCAAGTGAATTAACCAGGTGTCTTCATAGGACAAATTCCCAGTTAGTACAAGGTGGTTGCCTTCACATTCTTGAAAATGAGAACAGTGTCAAGTATCACAAAGGAGATAGCTTCAGGTATATTGAAAATCAAGAAATTTCCATTTCAAGAACCCAGGATTCTTCCCGAAATAAGTGTCTGACTGAGGCACAGAATCAAAGTAGAGGTAAGAAAGTTGGTGAGAAACACAGTCAGTGTGTATGTGAAGATGTGAAGAAATCATTTAGTGAGCAGATGAAAATTCACACAGAGCAGAGACCCTGCCAAGATAATGAACGTGGCAAAAAAATTGGAGAGGGCTCCAATCAGTGGTTCCCTTCAGGAGAGAGACCTCAGCCATGTAGTGATTGTGGACGAGACTCCAGTTACAGCTCAGTGCTTCATCAGAGCATGCATGTGAGAGAGAGATGCTTCAGTCAAAGCTCACATCTGTGGATTCATCCGAGAATTCACCCAGCAGAGAAACTGGAAAACGGACCTGAGCCTGGTGACTGCTTCAGGAGGTACCCTTATCTTTCTCATCAGTCTGCTTATTTAGGAGAGAAGTCCTACAGATGTGACATTTGTGGCAAGAGATTCACTAGCAGCACAGGTCTCATCATTCATTACAGAACTCACACTGGAGAGAAGCCTTATAAATGTGAGGAGTGTGGCAAATGCTTTAGTCAAAGTTCAAATTTTCAGTGTCATCAGAGGGTCCACACTGAAGAAAAACCTTACAAATGTGAAGAGTGTGGTAAGGGCTTTGGTTGGAGAGTTAATCTCCGTGTCCATCAGAGGGTCCATAGGGGTGAAAAACCTTATAAATGTGAAGAGTGTGGGAAGGGCTTCACTCAGGCTGCACATTTTCACATACATCAGAGAGTCCACACTGGAGAGAAACCCTACAAATGTGATGTGTGTGGTAAGGGCTTTAGTCACAATTCACCATTAATATGCCACCGGAGAGTCCACACTGGAGAGAAACCATATAGATGTGAGGCATGTGGAAAAGGCTTTACTAGAAATACAGATCTTCATATCCATTTCCGGGTTCACACAGGAGAAAAACCCTACAAATGTAAAGAGTGTGGTAAGGGCTTCAGTCAGGCTTCCAATCTTCAAGTCCATCAGAATATCCACACAGGGGAGAAACGATTCAAATGTGAAACATGTGGGAAAGGCTTCAGTCAGTCCTCAAAGCTTCAAACCCATCAGAGAGTCCACACTGGTGAGAAACCATACAAATGTGATGTGTGTGGTAAGGACTTCAGTTACAGTTCGAATCTTAAACTACATCAGGTAATTCATACTGGAGAAAAGCCATATAAATGTGAGGAGTGTGGGAAGGGCTTCAGTTGGAGATCAAATCTTCATGCTCATCAGAGAGTCCACTCAGGAGAGAAACCCTATAAATGTGAAGAATGCAGTAAGAGCTTCAGTCAGGCCATTGATTTTCGGGTGCATCAGAGAGTTCATACTGGAGAGAAGCCTTATAGATGTGGCGTATGTGGTAAGGGCTTCAGTCAGTCGTCTGGCCTCCAATCCCACCAGAGAGTTCACACTGGGGAAAAGCCATACAAATGTGAAGTGTGTGGTAAGGGCTTTAGGTACAGCTCACAGTTTATATACCATCAGAGAGACCACACTGGAGAGAAACCTTACAAATGTGAGGAGTGTGGGAAAGGCTTTGGGAGGAGCTTGAACCTCCGCCATCATCAGAGAGTCCACACAGGAGAGAAACCTTATAAATGTGAGGAGTGTGGTAAGGCCTTCAGTCTCCCCTCAAATCTTCGAGTTCATTTGAATGTTCACACTAGGGAGAAACTCTTTAAATGTGAGGAGTGTGGGAAAGGCTTTAGTCAGAGTACACATCTTCAAGCCCACCGGAGAGTCCACACTGGGGAAAAACCATACAAATGTGATGTATGTGGTAAGGACTTCAGTCACCGTTCCCGCCTTACAAACCATCAGAAAGTCCACACTCGGAAAAAGCTCTAGAAATTAGAAATTTATTGATGATTTTTGTCAGAATACACGTCTTCCAAGTTTTTAGGAAGTCCATGCTGATGATAAACTCTATAAGAATATTAACAATGGGATTTCTTCAGACTTAGAATCTAACATGTCTTTTAAAATAATGACAGAAATGATAACAGGACTGTAACTCATATTTAAGGAACTGAGAATTGCAGTCCTTTCGGCCATATATATATAATTTTTTTTTTGGTACCAGGGATCAAACTCAGGACCTTGCACTTGCCAGGCAGGCACTTATTCTGCTCAACTGTATTCCCGGCCCAATATACATTTAATATAAATTACCTTTCAGTGTGACTTTGCCAAAAGGTAATGTGTAAAAGATATTTGTCACATACTATTTTAATTGTTGGTCAGGGGTTGTGGATTATTTTTCTTTTAACCTTCCTTTTATACTTAACAATGACCATTATTTTTATTAAAACTGTAAAGCTATGAAAAATGAATAAAATTGCTGACTTAAAGTGTCCTGTAGCTAAGAATTCATAATATGATTATTTCATAGGATGTAGTACATTAAAATTAACAGATCCCAGGGGATGAATCTTTGATCTTCAAAGGTAAATTTTTGTGTGTCACAGATGAATATACAAAGATGTTCATGGTTTCACTGGTTTAGTAGGAATCAGAAATAATTGGTTGGGTTGCCAAGGTATTTCATGCTTTACGAACCCAATGGAACACTATGCAAATACCAAACAAGAGTAGATAAATCTGTAGTTATAAAAGTTGCATAGTGTCCACAGTATATTCACCTGGAAAAAACAGAAAACAGATATTTTGTGATCTTATTTTTTTTAAGAAAAAGATCCAAGTATTTACTTATATTTACCTCTAAGCAATACAAGTGTGATTCATACCTGCTTTTATATTTCTAGAAACTTTATTTTACAGAAATTGTAAAAAAGACTGTAAAACTTTAGTGTACCCTTGGCCCAGATTAACGAGTGATCAACATGACTGAGTCTGTCTATCCATATAAATGAATTTGTGTGCACACATACATCGATACCTAAAGATGCACACACTTTTTAACCACATGAATACATTACAGATATCTTGTCCCTTACACTAAATACTTAAAAGTGTCTATTCCTAAGAAAAAGGATATTTAGTTAAAAACAGCTGCCATCTCATAGTCAGAAAACTTTAATAGTGATGCCACAATTTAACCTATAGAACTTATTTAAATGTTATCATTTGTTTTAATATAATACCTTATTTGACAGTGGTCCTAAGTTCTATCAAGGATTGTCTGTTGCAGTTAGACACCTTTAATCTGGATCACACTGTTTCATTGGGTTTTTAAAAGTGAATTTGAAGTTACTCTTTTTCCCTGTGTAATTAGTAATTTGTGAAGAGGTATTATATGCTTTGCAAGTAGTTTTTCAACAAAATTACTCTGACTGGTCTTAGTATTCAGTGCTAAAATCTGGCCTAAATTGGTTATTACTGATGGTTGTAAAAGGCTAACCCTTCTACCCTCATTATTTCTTCAACATTTGTTGGATTATCAGCCTGTTTTATGGAAGAGTTTCTCTTCTGTCCTGTTTGCCCATCATATATTTTTATAGTTTGAGCACATCTTTATTCTGGCATGATATTCCAGACTCATCTTGTACTCTGACTTCCCCAGCCACACAGTTTCCTATTTCTTGAGGAACCTTAGTTCTTCACAATGAAAAATGTGACTTAGAAATCAAGATTTGAGTAATAGGTGTGTGGTCCCATCCCCCTTTTCCAAATTCCAGGAGCTTGAAGACAGGGAAATGGATGGACTAATGGATGGTTGGAAGGGAAGTGGTGTAGGTGCAGTATACTACATAAACATTCTGGTCTTCATCAGGGAGTTCCTCTCAGGAAGAAACCGTATAAGTGTTTTGCCTATGGGAAAGGCTTTAGTAAGAATGTGTGTCTGGGCAACCCATTCAGGACCCCTTCTGTCTCTCAGAAGCTTTCTTTCTCTCAATAAATATGTTCTGCTCTTAACCTCCGTTGTTCCTAAAAT
The DNA here is from genome assembly GCA_004027295.1 of Dolichotis patagonum. Classification (NCBI taxonomy): domain Eukaryota; kingdom Metazoa; phylum Chordata; class Mammalia; order Rodentia; family Caviidae; genus Dolichotis; species Dolichotis patagonum. The sequence goes on along the minus strand of PVJX010050059.1, from coordinate 5,939 downwards.
TTATTCTTCAATTTTAGAGAACACCAGCTCACACTGGACATCTAGTAAGTTGGGAGTTCTTTCCCCTGTATCAGTTGGAGGTCCCAATAAGATCACTGGATGGAGGTGAGTTTGCTGTTGTTTCATAGACTTTGAACTGGGACTCGTTTAGGCAACAAATTTTTATGCTTCAAATTTTGCATTGTCTTTGCCTGTTGGTTATAATGGTTTTGTTTCTTACACAGGTCTGTTAAAAATGATGATAAATCTAAAGTTATAAGGTTATGCTATTTCTTTAATGGGACATTTTTATTGTTATTTTGTTCTTGTACATGTTGCTTTTGAATTAGTTACTAAATTTACTGGTACTTCTTGCTTGACTTTGTGTAGACAATAGCACTAGAGAGAGTAATATTAAAACACCCCTGGTAGACTTTAAACTTCTGTAAAACAGGTCTTCTTAAGTAAAGTCTAGCCCAGACTTAGAAAATATACATGCCTATAATGAAACACAGGGCTCCTTCCAGCAATTAAACAAAACTAGTTCAGTGGCCATTCTTAAGACTTGGACAGCTTTCACTGTGACAGACTGGCCCTGATCCTCCTTCATACTTAAGAGGAAATGTCAAGCCTGTTCTGCTTCAGTTTCCTTTCTTTGGCTTTATATCTAATCTTTCCTCCCACTTTGTACTTTCCCTTTTAGAGGTATGTAAAATTAGAAAAGAATTCTGGTCTGTTCCAACCTTTTGCTCCTAGATTAAGCCCATAGAAAATGAGTATTTGCTAATGCTGAAGACAGGGAAGTCATCTTAGATTAAGGACACATATGCTGTCGCTGGGTCAGATGAGACACTGGAATTTTGCCTGTCCAGAAGAACACCCATAAAAGCTGTGTCCCAGCTTAGTGTTCTAGACAAATCTGCTTCAGGAGACTGAACCTGAGACACAGTGGAAAGAACCGACTTCTGGGTGAAACCAGGAGGAGCTATTTCCAGAAACCCCATGCTTACAGGACCAAAACACATTTAGACTCAGGAAGCTCTCCAGCCTTTCAAGTTGTGGGCTTTAAGACCTTTATTGTAAACTTACAAAGCACTAGGTGATGATCTTGCTCAGACTATTAACTATTCCTTACAGAATTCTGTCGAAGAGTGGATACTCTGCCACTAATTAAACACTTAGAGCAGCTACTACTCTTACAGCAGAGGATTGGTGTCCCCAGCATCGCTTGGGTGACTCCCCATTGAAGCCATGGCCAATGGAATGTTGACCAGACAGACAACTGGATTTCTTTCTGGAGACTGATCTCTGGTTGTATGGGCTGATAGAAACTGAAAACAACTGAGGATTCATGGCCAGGACACCCAGAGTGTCCTCAGTAGAAAGTGGCTTCTGACCAGAGATAAATCTTCACTTATCTATCATACTTAATCTCTCTACTAGTAGACTAGAAACCCTCCCTAAGCTTTTCCATGGATTTTAAAATCATTTACACTGCCCCTCCCTTCAGAGATTAGGCAGAGGCAGTTTGCAACAATTGTTTACATTTCACAGCAGCTGGTAGGGGAATGATTTGCATTTGTGCCTAACATATGTTAATTAAGAGTAAATAGTCACTTTTTTCTTTGTGCATAAAAGACTGATGTGTCTTTACTAACATATAAATTGTGATTGCTAGATGATAATTTATAAATTTAACTTGTGAGGTTCAAACACATAAAAATTTAAATAAAACATAGTCATGTCCCACTGCTAGGAAAGATTGCTTAGGTGGTTAGATGGGTAACACAAGCGTCTTGGAGATGTGTTTTGGCCGAGGGCCCAGGGCAAAAATTCCCAAGTCATTTGTTGCCTTTTTCTGTCTCAGGAGGGGAGTTCCTTGGCAGCATGGTCAGAGAAATGCTCCAACTACTTCCAACTCACCTTTTTACATATGTCCTCTTCCAATGAACAAAAGCAATAGTTTATTACAGAGTTACACTTCCTTCTTTAAACATTCCATCACAATAACTCAAATGTGTTATGGAAACAAAGTTTACAAACTACCGGGGAAGATAAAATTGCCTGTACCAGTTCAGGGAGGATAGTCTGGTTGAAATTTGTCTTCTACTCTCTCCAGGTGGCATCCACCATCTCTGGCATAGAATCAACCCAAGGGACACCTTTAGGACATTATCAAATAGAAATAAGAAAGGAATACCCAACTTTTTCTTTTTTTTTTTTTTTTTTTGCATAGATAGGTAACTCGGTGTCAAAGTCTCATGCACTACAAGACTGGAGACATAACTCATCGGCACAAGCACCTGCCTGGCAAACACAAGGTCCTGAGTTCAATTCCTACAACAAAACTAAACAAAACAAAGTCTCATGCCACTAGAAGATGTTCAACACTTACATGTTGCTTTTTACATTATAGACATGGGTAACTCAGTGCTAAAGCCCCTTACTCCTTTGGAAGGCATTCTTAACCACTGGAAGATGTTCAACCCTTACATGTTGAAAAGAGCCATTTGATATTTCTTTGCATGCATGTATGGCCTACCTACCCCTAGAGCCAAAATGGAATGCAGAGGGAAGTATTAATTGTGATGTTCTTTGGCAATTAAACTCATACTGTAAAAAAGAGGAAAATGGTCAGAATTGTCTTATGTTCAAAGTGAGGTTTTTTTGCTTTTTTTTTCTTTTTGAGACAGAGTCTTGCTGTGCAGTTCAGGCTGGCCTTGAGCTCACTTTGTAGCCCGGGCTGGTCTCAAACTTTCGAAGATCCTTCTCCTGACTCAGGTTTCCAAGTGCTTCGATTATAGGCATGTGCCACCATGCCCAGCTGTTCAAAGGTTTGTTTTGTTTTTGGGTTTTGGGGGTGTTTGTGGCACATAGTAGATATTCTATAAATGATGGCTATGCCCAAAGTTTTTTAACAGTAAGAAATAATTCTTAATTTTGCTCAAGGAATAATTATAATTATTGTGAGACTACTTCCATTCATAGGTCTCCTTCTCTCAGTGGCTTAAAACAAATTAAGCTAGAACTAGGAAAATTTTCAGATGACCCTGATAAATACATTGAGGTTCTTAAAGGACTTACTCAAACTTATGAACTAGATTGGAAAGATGTAATATTAATCTTAAACACTGATCTCTAGCCATTGCATTTGGAGATGAATATCATTGTTAATTTTAAACAACCAGGTGAACCACCAATTCCCACTGGGGTACAAGCAATTCCTACCCAAGACCTCTACTGGCCTAGCAACCAGACAACAGATGTGAGCAGGAGACATTTTCAAATGTGTATTCTTGAAGGTCTAAAAGCCATGAAAACCAGGCCCTCAAGTTATTTTAAATTGTCAGCTATTTTTCAAGAAAAAGATAAACATCCTTCTAACTTCCTAGATCATTTACTAGAGGCCCTGGTAAAATATACTGCCTTAGATTCTGATTCAATAGAGGGACAGATTTTTTTTTTTTTTTTGGTACCGGGAATCGAACTCACGACCTCGGGCTTGCAAGGCAGGCACTTAAGCCACTGAGCTAAATCCCCAGCCCAGAGGGACAGATTTTGCTTAACAACTTATTACCCAGTCAGCCTCAGATACTAGAAAAAGTTACAAAAGGTAACCTTTGCTCCAGATAGTTCACCTGATACTTTAGTAAAAGTTGCCTCCTTAGTATTCTGTAATTGGGACTGGGAGAAAACCAAAGAGAAAAAAACAGGGACCAAAAAGTGGCTGCCTTTGTTGTGGCCTTAAAAGAAACAGATGTTAAGTCTGATTCTTGGGGCTCCAAGAAGAGCTCAGTAACTAGACTCAACTGCTACTACTATGGAAGGCCAGGCCACCTTAGAGAGACTGCCTTCAGAGGCCCCCCAAGCCATGCTCTGGCTGTAAAAGCGGCCCCTGGAGATGAAACTGCACTCTGAGGCAGAGACCCCGGAGCTCAGATTTGTCTACCCAGGTGGTCCAGCAAGACTAAAGGGCCTCGGGGCCCTCTGCCTCCTCCCTGTGGCCAGACTGTCCTCCCTACCTGTCATTTCCGCAGAAAGGCCCTGAGTAATCAGAACAAGAGGTTAAAAAAGCCATTGCTGGACATTGGCACATGTCTCTTTGTGCTTCTCACTCTGGTCTTCCTTCCAGGCATCATACCTCAATAAACAGTCACCAAAAATACATACATATCTTGCTTAAACTATAAGTGGCATAACTTGCTCTTCACCCATTCCTTTTAGTTATGTCTAAAAGTCTAGCTCCCTGTCTGTAGAGATTTTATCCTGTCTGAATACTGTAATATAGATCCAGCTCGCCAATTCATCAATGATGCTGAGACTGGTTATTACACATACAGTACATATTGTTGTTCATGTACAGAAACTTAAGAGAGTTTTTCATTTGCCAAAATAATGTATTAATCTGGTCCTCATATGTTATCAAAAATTTAGAATTACAGCTAGAAAGATTTACGACAGAATTGACTCCATCAATAAAAGAACCTAAGAACACAGTGGGTTACAACTGCTATCCCTCAAAAAAATTTTCTAAAACTCACCTGTCAGCTCTAATGCTCATGCTTTATTATATATGCTTTGATTAAAATTTGTGATTGCCTAAAGGATACCAAACACCAAGTAATCATAAAACCAATAACAAGGGGCCAGGGTGTTAGCTCAGCAGCACAAGTACCTGCTTGGAAAGCACGAGGTCCTGAGTTTGATTCTTGGCGCACGCACACATACACACACACACACACACACACACACAACACCAATAACAAATATGCTAGATTCCTTTTATATTCCTTTAACACAATAAATGAAGTTGTCTTTGGCTCTTACAAACCACTTCACTAAAAGGGGACCCCCATGGGCTGGGTGTGTGGCTCAGAAGGAGAGTACTCAATAAGTCTCCTGTTTGATCCCCAGCTCCACAAAAATACAAGAAAATAAAATGGAATCTCTATCTTCAGTTAAAATAGTTAATAACAGACCATGGAAGTTAAAACAGGGCCTGCAAGGATTCAATTTTACATAAAACTTTAAAGAGTGATTATTGCATCCTTCTCTATTTCAGAGTCCAGTTGTGCCTTTTCTTAAACCTGGAAAAAATAAAATGCTGTAGTTCTATCTGGTGAGTCAGTCATACCTGTGATAGAAAATGCCTACCCACCCCCCAGCCAGTATACTTCAGTTTCTTAGTTGCCCAGGTAACAGTTCCTGTTGCTTCTGTCTCTTAGAAACGGCTGGTCACGTGATGCATAGCTGGTCACTATGACGCACATTGTATAATCCAATCCCAAAGTGACAAGCCACCCTGCCTCTGTACTTCCTGCTTGCTTTTCTCATGTAAGCCTTAGATCACCAGAGATCAGTGCCTAATATTCTAGGAATGATCCTGATCAGTGCCCGTCAACGTAAATAAATCTGCCTCCAAACCATGGGTGTCGTTTGGGTGTTCCTGCTTGCCATTGCATACCCAATACCAAATACTATTAAAATTGCTAACTGTGTCCAGTCCACAACAGGTAACTGTCTTACTGCTATAGGTCTGGTGGAAACGCTCTATTCAGTACCTATTTTAACAGCCTTTCAGTCAAGTTTACTTCAACTCCAGAGGGACCCAACACACCTTACCTCAGGGTGCTGTCCTTGAATAGTCTTGGGCATGACCTCATTTGTGCTTTTCTCCAGGAGCACTAGTATGCCATTACATTGATGTCCTCCTGCAGGGAGATTTGCTTTACATAAGTCCAACATCTTGTAGTCCTGCTGAGATTCTACACCAAATTGTCCTCAGTTACAAATTTTATGTAGTCCTTTTGATGCTGTTTCTTATAAACCAGCCCACCTTAAATGGAGTTCCCTCTAATAATAGGCTCTAAAATGTGTCCAAATTAAAATCATCAGGTAGGCAATACAGCACCCTATTAATAACACATACCCCAAGGTCTGTGTGTGTGTGTGTGTGTGTG
>PVJX010050058.1:0-10827 GCA_004027295.1 Dolichotis patagonum | reverse complement strand
GTATTTCCACTGAGTCTGTAGTAATTTCACCTTTCTCATTTCTTATTGCATGAATTTGAGTTTTTTCTTTCCTTTTTTTAATAAGGTTGGCCAGGGGCTTATCAATTTTATTTATTCTTTCAAAGAACCAACTCTTTGATTCATTGATCCTTTGTACTGCTTTCTTAGTCTCTACTGCATTAATTTCTGCTCTAATCTTATAATTTCCTCCCTTCTTTTGGCTTTGGGCTTGGCTTGCTCTTCTTTTTCTAGGTGTTTGAGTTGTAGCATCAGGTTGTTTATTTGTGTTCGTTCTGTCTTCCTGATGTGGGAACTCAATGCAATAAATTTTCCTCTCAGGACTGACTAAAAAGGCTTTTAACCTTCTAAAATTACTATCAAAAGACTATTTACAGAAGTCATAGCCAAAAATTTGGAAACAAGCATGGGAAAGGAAACAGACATACAGATAAGTGAAGCATTCAGTACTGCAATTATCCATAAACAAAATAAATCTACACCTAAACATATAATAAGCAACGTTCCAGAAATTCAACATAAGAACAGAATATTTAAAGGTGTTAGAGAGAAGAGACAGATCACCTGTAAAGGAAAGCCCATCAAAATCACAGCAGATTTCTCAACATAAACAATGAAGTCAAAAAAATCATGGAGTGAGGTATTTCAAATCCTGAAGTCAAATGACTTCCAACCTAGGTTGTTATACCCTGCAAAACTGTCCTTCAAAGTAGTTGGAGAAATAAGATACTTCCATGACAAAGAAAAGCTGAGGAACTTCATGACCACCAAACCAATCCTGCAAAGAATACTGAAAGATTTTCTAGATAGACATAAAAATAACTATGGCATCAAGAACAGTAACAGAAAAAAGCCACAAAACAAGACAAATAATTAAACAGAGGGGAAAGCTAAAGAACCAATAGCAAAAAAGATAACATGATAAAAATAAGTTAATATATATCAGTTATAACCATTAGTGTAAATGTCCTCAATTCACCAATTAGAAGAAACAGACTGGCAGAATAGATTAAGAAACAACATTTGACCATAAGCTGTATGCACGAAACCCATCCAAAACTAAAGGAAATTCACAGACTGAAAGTCAAAGATAGAAAACAATACTTCATGCAACAGAAACCCAAATAAAGCAGGAGTAGCTATTCCATTTACAAACAAGCCAAGAATGATCAAAAGAGATAAAAAAAAGGTCACTATGTACTAGTCAGGGAAAAAATTCAAGAGGAAGAGATAAAAATCTTAAATATGTATGCAGCAAATATAGGTACACCCAGCTATGTAAAACAAATATTAATAGAAATTAAAAATCAATAAGCAGTAACACAATTATCATGGAAACCTTAACACCCCATTGAATCAAAGAGACAGATCCACTAAACAAAACGTCATCAAAGAAATAACAGAACAGACTCAAACTTGTGAATAAATGGACTTAGTGCACGTATACAGAATGTTCCACCCAACAACATCAGAATATACATTCTTCTCAGCTGCACATGGGACAATCTTTAAAATAGACCATATACTAGCCCATAGAACATGCTTAAGTAAATGCAAAAGAAGTGAAATTATCTTACACATATTATCTGATGATAGTGCCATGAAACTAGAAATTAATAACAAAAGAAACTGCAAAAACTCCATAAACACATGGAAATTAAATAATACACTCCTGAACAATCAATGGGTCACAGAGGAAATTAAAGAAGAAATTAAACAATATCTACAAGCAAATGAAAATACAAATACAACTTACCGGAACCTGTAGGATGCAGTGAAAGCAGTGCTCAGAGGGAAATTTATTGCAGTGAATTCCCATATCAGGAATACAGAATGAACACAAATAAACAACCTGATGCTACATCTCAAACATCTAGAAAAAAAGAGCAAGTCAGGCCCAAAGCCAAAAGAAGAAAGGAAATTACAAAGATCAGAGCAGAAATTAATGCAATAAAGACTAAGAAAACAATACAAAGAATTAATGAATCAAAAAATTGGTTCTTTGAAAGAATAAATAAAATTGATAAGCCCCTAGCTAACTTTAGTAAAATAAAAGGAAAGAAAAAACTCAAATTCATGCAATAAAGAATGAAAAGTGCAAAATCTCTACAGACCCTGTGGAAATACAGAAGATCATCAATACCTACTTCAAAAACCTTTACTTTCATAGGATTGATAACATAGAAGAAATGGACAGATTCCTTGAAATAAATGAATTTACCAAAGCTGGATCAAGAAGATGTAAAACTGCTGAACAACCCAATTTCAATTAATGAAATTGAACATGTAATTAGAACCTTACCAACAAAGAAAAGCTCGGGTCCCCATGGATTCACTGCTGAATTCTACAAGAAATTTAAGCAAGACTTGGTGCCAACACTCCTCAAACTCTTCAGTAACACTGAAAGGGAAGCAATTCTCCCTGACTCATTCTTAGAAGCAAGTATTATTCAAATACCAAAACTGGAGAAGGACTCAACCAAAAAGAGAACTACAGGCCAATCTCTCTAATGAACACAGATGCAAAAATCCTCAGTAAAATACTGGTAAATAGAATGCAGCAAGTCATCAAGAAAATTATACACCATGACCAAATGAGATTCATCCCAGGGACGCAAGGATGGTTCAACATACACAAATCAGTAAATGTAATCCACCATATCAATAGAGCCAAAAATAAGAACCAAATGATCATTTCTATAGATGCAGAAAAAGCTTTTGATAAAAAGCTTTTTCATGATAAAACCTTACAAAAAATTGGAATAGTCCTTACCTCAATATGATAAAGGCCATCTATGACAAACCAACAGCCAGCATCATATTAAATGGCCAAAAACTGAAATTAACACTAAAATCAGGAACAAGTCAAGGATGTCCACTGTCACCACTCCTATTCAATATAGTGCTGGAAATATTAGCTAGAGCAATTAGACAGGAGAGAGAAATAAAAGGGATAAGGATAGGAAAAGAAGAAATTAAATTACCATTTTTTGCATAGAAGACCCTCAAAAGTCCATTGAAAGACTTCTAGATGTAATAACGAAATTCAATAATGTAACTGGATACAAAGTCAGCACTTCAAAACCAATACCATTCCTGTACACAAACAACAAACTCACTGAGAGAGAAATAAGAGAAACCATACCCTTCACAATAGAATCCAGAAAAATGAAATACTTAGGAATCAATCTAACAAAGGAAGTAAATGTCTATTCAGTGAAAATTACATTATTCTGATAAAAGAAATCGAACAGGGTCTTAGAAAATGGAAAGACATCCCTTATCATAGATAGGAAGAACAAACATTGTTAAAATAGCCATTCTCCCAAAATGGTTATACAGATTTAATGCAATTCCAATCAAAATATCAGGCATACCTCACAGATCTAGAAAAATCATTCCTAAAATGCATCTGAAACCAGAAGAGACCTAGAATAGCAAAGGCAATTCTAAGCAGCAAAGGCAAGGCAGGAGGCATCACAATCCCTGACTTGAAATTATACTACAAAGCTACTGTGATAAAATCAGCATGGTCCTGGAATAAAAACAGACCTGAAGATCAATAGAATAGATTAAAAGATGCAGCCACAACTACAAACACACTCAGCCATCTTATCTTTGATAAAGGGGCCAAACATGTTTACTGGAAGAAAGAGAGCCTCTTTATTAAGTGGTACTGGAAAATCTGGCTTTCCACATGTCAAAAACTAAACCTAGACCTATGCCTATCACCATGCACTAAAATAAAGTCAAAATGGATCAAAGACATAAATATTGAAACAGACACATTAAATGTCCCTGGAAGTCAAAGTAGGTAGAAATCTTGAAGACGTAGCAGTAGGCAGAGAATTCATGAAGAAAAATCAAACTGCACAGGAAATACTTCCCAGAACCAACAACTGGAATTTCATCATATTAAAAAGTTTCTGCATATCAAAAGAAATCTCCAACATAGTGAAAAGAAAATCCACAAATTGGGAAAAAAATCTTAGTTAATTGTCCCTCTGACAAAGGACTTCTATCTAGAACATTAAAAGAATTGAAAAAAATCAGACCCCTCAAATTCAAAGACCCAATCCATGGGCATCTGAGATGAATACACAGTTCTCAGCTGAAAAAATACAAATGGCAAATAAATATATGAAAAAATGTTCAGCATCATTAGCCATTAGAGAAACACAAACTAAAACCACACTGAGATTCCATCTCACTCCAGAAAGACTGGCCAGGATCAAGAAAACCACCAGTAACAAATAATAGAGAGGCTGTGGGGAAAAAGGAACTCTTCTGCACTGTTGGTGGGAGTGTAAACTGGTGCAACCACTGTGGAGGTCAGTCTGGAGATTCCTCAAAAGCTGGGATTGGAAGTCCCATTTGACCCAGCTGTTCCACTTCTGAGCATATTCCCAGATGAACTGAAAACATCGTATCACAGTGATATATGTGCACCCATGTTTATGGAAGCACAATTTTTAATAAGCCAAATCTTAGAAACAATCCAAATGCCCATCAACTGAGGAATGGATAAAAAAGATGCAGTATTTTTATACAATGGAGTACTACTCAGCTATAGAGAAGAATCATACTGAGGCTTTCATAGATAAATGGATGCAACTTGAGACCATATTCATAAGTGAAGTAAATCAAACTCATATGTGTAAATGCCATATTGTCTCCCAAGTGTAAGAAACTGAAAGATTAAATAAAATGCAAAATTTTCAATAAATATTGTGAAAGGGTAAGAAACTGCTCAAAGAGGAAAAAATAATCAGGGAAAAGGAGCAAAGAAGGAAGAGAAATATATAAATTTGTATATGCACACTTAAGATAGCTAAGATGATTGTGCTACTAACTCTATTAGTTCTTGGAACAAAACAATTAACATTCATAGAATTAGATCAATTTTACATGTTTACATCTAGTAATCTGAGTAACTTCTGAAGAGAACTATGTAAAATAACAACTTTAGTTATGTTCCTACCACCTTGTTTTGAAAACCTGTATTGTCATTTTTTTGGGTTCTTTGTTATTGTTATGTATTTGTCTCTTGTTTCTTCTTTTTCTCATAATTTATTTTGTTTTGTTTTTTCCTCTAACACAGAAAGGATAGATGTACATGTATAGGCTTATACATGGCTAGAACTTCTCCTAAATAGTTTACAAGAATTGATTTTATTTCGTGTGATGGTATAAACAGCTACTTTGAAGAAAATCAAACATTATGGTAGCCATTACTGATTTCCTATCATCTTGTTGTGAAGTCTAGTAATGCTTTTATTCTTTGTTTTGATTGGCTTTAGTCTGTTTTGTATTACTTAATTTCAATATTGTGCAGGTACGGACTGCTATTTTGAAGAAAGCAAGAGAAATTATAGTAGCCATTGTTGATTTTCCCATTGCCTGGTTTTGAAGTCCTATAATGCTTTCATTCTTTTGTTTTGATCAGTTCTATATTATTTTATCTTCTTTGAATTCATTGTGTGGGAAGATATGGACAACTATTTCAAGAAAACAAGAGACATTATGGTAGCCACTGTTGATTTCCTGTTGTCTTGTTTGGAAATCCTGTGTTGCTTGTATTGTTTTGTTATATTTTATTCTCTTTAAAATATAAAGAAAGAACTAATGGAAAGAAAAACTAATATTTTGTCCTGTCTCTGTAAAAAGGTAGTACTGTACCAATAACTTGCAATTATTATGCATCCAATAATTATCCAATTATTATGCATCACAAAGATTATTTTTCTGCATCCTGAATATATATATTAATAAATATAGCATGTTAACCTGTGCATTTTAAAGTGATGTTTATTACTGCTTATATAATTCATTTCACATATTCACGAATTGTGCTCCAGACATGGTCCCCTACTAAGAACTTAAAGAACATGATCATAATAATTTATAATACTTCTGCCCAAATACAGAAAAAATTATAGGTTTGCAATATCATTCAGTTTTTGGTGTATGAGGTTCAGTTTTGAAGCCCACTGCCTAATCTATGAAATAGCCAACTACTGGCAACTCAGTCCTGTTCTAGATTCTTTACAAAATGTTTAAGATGTCCTCTCAAAAAGGGGTAAGCTGGTCTACAAAGAAGAGTGGTTAACTGAAATATTTTCAGTATAGTTCCTGTGGCTATCAACACTATCTGTAATATCCATTCTTCCAGCAGGGGGCTCTCTCACCATTACAAGCATAAATGGGAAAAGTTTCAAAAAACTATCGCCTCCTTGTTCATTCACTCATTTAATCATTTGCCAAAATACTCTTGAGTTCATAGTAACTGCCAAACTCTAGTTCTTTTGTGAGAGTATGATAGGGAGGGCTTTGTGCTCATGGAACTTAGAATCTGGTAAACTTTCTTGCCACCACCAACCTCCTCCACATACACCAGAAATAATCATTGCTTTCTAAGTAAAAACTGTTCCTACTAGTACGTTCATTTGAGGCACAGAGTAATACTGGATGCTGGAATATTTTGGAAAATGTCTGGAGTAAATCCTGCATTTGTTTCTGTTCTCTGAGCCCCCAAAAATGTGCACCTTCATGCAACTAGAGGGAAAGATTGCCTCTGTTCCTTTGGTATAGTCTCTCCTGAGATCCAGCCAGTGCTACATTCTAAGAAGAAATGATAAATCTGGCGCTGGGAAACCAAGCAACCAGCCTGCTGCCCTGGTAAGTGGCTGTGGCCTGGCAAGCCCCAGCCATCCCAGGGCAAGGACCAGAAGTGTCTCCTGAGATCTGCGCTACATTGGAACTTAGGGCGCTGGGAGACCGAGCAACCAGCTCACTGGCCTGGTAAGTGGCTGTGAGTCTATCGGCACAGGGGCTGTGAATCAAACATCCCATCCCCCCTCCAGTCCCATTAGCAAGTGGGAGCCGGAGATGTGAGCATCTCTTGGGAGGCTGACCATTTGTAATATAGCAAATAAGGGGGATTTCCTTCTACCATCTCTTTGAAGGCAAATATTTTTATCACTGTTTTGCTTTGTCCTGATTAATGGTATTGCTCTATTCAATATTCTGTTTTGATAAGTTCTAAAATATTCTGTATTTACTTTGATTTTGCTATACCTGATTGAAAGAACAACTATTGTGAAGATAGCAAGATATACTGTGGTACCTGTTACTGTTATCCCGGTAACCTGCTGTGAAGTTCTGTACCAATTTTACTACACTGTCTCAGTTGGCTTTGTTCCGTCTTGTTCTGTTGTATTTTACTACCTTCAAACTAATTAAAAATTTTTCTAAAAAAAGAAATGATAAATCTAAAGAGACAAGCTACCTTTGCCAGCAATTTCAAATTGTTAGAACCTATTTCAGTTGTTTAGAATCTATTATTCTACACCGTTGAGGGAATTAGAAACAATATTCAAGATGTAGAGTCTAAAACTATCATCTATTGCCAGGGTGGTACAAGAAGAAATTCCAGAAAAATCAGAACTTTTCAGATTATAGTTTTGTCTCCCTTACAAGTGACAATGACATCATTATGGAAGGGAAGACCACGCTTCCAATTGGTTTATCTACTTTCATAAATTTTAAAATGCGAATGACACAGTCAGTACTTTTAAGAACTACTAAAACATTAACATCTGGACGTAGTAAGAGGGAAACCTTGAAGGCAACTCGCTGTCTCTCTCCTCACTAGATACAGCGCAAGAGCCAAGGAATGTACATGACCGATCTAATACTCAGCCATCTCATGCTGAAGTTCAAAGAGTGAACGCAGAGAAGAGGCAGGACTTGCCTACGTCACACAGCGAATGCTCAGGGCACATTTTTGTTGCTGTCTTATTTTTCTCCTTGGGTTCTTTTTTAAAGAGTGTGACATAATAGCATATTTGATTTAAAATGAATCTTGGAAAGTCAACCAACCCAACGTTCTGCCCAAAAGAGGAAAACCACTTCCATAAATCCCTCTGGAAGGAAGTGATGACGGAGTTGAGGCTCTTCCACACTTCAAAGACATTGCGCTACATTCAGAAGCGCTTGTCATTGTAAAAATCTTACATTGGGCCAAAAGATAACTTTTTTCTGGTATTTCTGTCTAGATTAACAACATCATCTGTATAGCAATTATTTAAGAACAGTCATCATAAGTGCAGGACTCTATTCTAAGCTAAAATCCTGAAGTTTTTAATCATTTTCCAAATGCTACCCATGGTTTCTACTGATATCCTCAAACTATACCCCATCCAGATCTTAAATGGGATGCCAAGTGTGGTGTAAAAATGAATCTGTCAATCATTCAGTAGAGTGGGAGGTACAAAGATACAAAGCAAAGTATGCCATTGTTCAGAAAACACATTTTATCTACGTATGAGAAAAAAGAGTAGTCTACTGATGATCAACTAAAACAAAAAATTGCCTCTCATGTCATTTTAACCCACAGAAGGCTTTTTCAGTTTATCCAGTTCTCTCTGAAACAAAATCAGAAATCTTAGAAAATCATGGCATTTCATCCACATGATAGAAACACAAATCAACCTAATAATTCCAGATATTGTCACCCAAAGTTCCAGGTACATAAAGATTAACTGGTCCTAGTAGTACTTAGAGGTTCAGTGTTTTTTTCAAGACTCATCATTGCAATGAAACATAAGCTCCCGTGTCTAAGATCTAAACTATAAAGGATCTTTGGAGTTCAGATAACATACCAAGAAGCCCACCAAAGTCAACAATGCAAATTATATCAACAATAATAAATGATGTGGATATGTTTATACAAACCAATGGTTTTTTAAAAATTCTTATTGCAACAATTTCCAAGTAATTCCCAGTTATTAAAGCTAGTTTTAACCAATAGCTGTAGTAAAAACTAATTAATTGTCCTCAAACCTGCTGAAAGTATGACACTTTAAGTAGCTCGGCAGTCACTCGCAATGGCCACGTACTGGAGGCCAGCAAGCCAAGACTGTCAGATGCTCAGAATTAAACTCCAGTCCCTAACAACCTTTTCTGCTCCTTCTCAACCAGAAGCCTGTCACTGTTGGAGAGGGTTTCAGAGACGCGCAGTGACCATACTCACTAGATAAGTGAAAGTTGACTTGTGGAAACAATATATGTTTGAATTAGTGTCCTCAGAAAATTAAGTTATCTTGCTACCATTTATCTTATATGACGTTAGGCATATTCAGTTTACTAAGATCCTGTCTTAACAGAAAAGTCATTAAAATATTGCATGCAGACTTGATGTATTTTCTTTGGAAGCAGGAAACATTGAGGTAATAGTTAATAACTAATGCGACCTGTTAGGTATTTTACATAATTTCTCTTTGCTTTCATAGCAAGTTTTCTCATATAGGTACTTTATTCACCCTTACTTGACAGATGAGCTTTAAGGAAATAAATGCATTTGTCCAACTCCACTCAAAGTAGGAGGTAGCAAAGCTTAGATTTAAGCCTGCACGTGCCTTCCAGCATTTCAGCTGAGTGCCATACTTTATAGAGTGTGCTAACCGTTAGGAAAATGGGATCAGGATTACACTGTGTTTTTAACCTTTAAGGGGTAAAATCCTAGGCTGGGAGGGACTCTTCCAGTTTTGAGCCCTGAAACCAATATCTATACCTACTTCCTAAGCACTACTTATTTTCAAAAGTCAAAAGAATCTCTTTAAACTCAATCAAAATTAAAATTCATTAGCTGTCTTGCACAAAGGCAGCTTTGTGTACAGAGCTGAAAGTCAGAAAGTTCACTTCTTCTAATTTGATTTCACCAGCTGCTATTGTGGGTGTTATTCCCTAGAACTCTATTCCCTGAACTCTATTTCCTCAACTCTTGATAATGTTATAAACTTTCTAAATTTGTTTTAAACAGTATATAGGAAAAATATATATAAAATATTTTTTGCAAAATCCTTAAAAATCACTATTATCATCCTCTCTGTTTATATGATACTGTGCTTTCATGATAAAATACAACCATCTGGATGGCATATTTTCATATTTCCACCTTTTAATGGCTAAACAACAACCAGATTTCAACATTAGAGAAATTTTCAAACATTAATTTTCATAGTTTCCAGTCATACAATAAAGCTGCTTAAACTAGATTGGTTCTACTTTATTTTACTTGTTCTAGCAAATAGTACAAAGAACAATGAATTTAGCTAAGACTGATTTCAGATTAACCCCTCTAACATAAAGTACTTGATTTGTACAATGCATGCAAAGTAGGTAATAAACACAGAAACATGTAATTGCTTTCTAAGAAATATTTGTTTTCAATTTAGTTCCCAGAGTAATGTGAAAGACTAAATCATTATTTATTAATTATTTTAAATGGCCTTAGTCATAAATAAATCATTATTTATTAATTATTTTAAATGGCCTTAGTCATATGAAAGTCTCAGCATGAGTAATAGATTAGGAAAGGAAAGCATAGTCATAGAGAAAGGAAAATTAGTTTTTAGAATCATTGGACCTTAAACTCTATCTTTGTTCTATAAACCATAATGAAGGCTTCACTCTATTACTGAAATAACATGATCGATCATATTTTATAGTATTTTATATAGAATTAAATTCACTGCTATGATAGTTTTAAATATAGTTTTAATTCAAGGTTTTCTTTTTTATAACTGATATATATATATATATTCAAAATTGTTGGGAGCCAGTCCTAATGGGCATGCGCGCAGGATGGCGCCCGCACTCCGCCTATACCGCTCCCCCGCCCATCGTGTGCCCAAGATGGCGCCTACATCCTGCTTCCGGGTTCTTGCTCAGGTTGCAACCAGCACCAAATATGGCTACACACAATCTGCCCCGCGCTAATGGCCAATAGCTCGCCTCCACGTAGAA
>PVJX010050057.1:0-10827 GCA_004027295.1 Dolichotis patagonum | reverse complement strand
ATCTTTAATAAAGGGGCCAAACATGCTCGCTGGAAGAATGACAGTCTCTTTAAAAAATGGTGCTGGAAAAATTGGCTGTCCATATGCAGAAGACTAAAACTAGACCCATGTCTATCAACATACACTAAACTAAAATCTAAATGGATCAAGGATCTAAATATTAAAACAGAAATACTAAAAGTGCTGTAAGACAAATTAGGTAAAAACCTCAAATATATAGGGGTAGGAAGAGAATTCATGAACAAGAACCAAAGTACACGGGAAGTACTTCCCAGAACCAATAACTGGTACCACATCTTATTAAAGAGTTTCTGCATGTCAAAAGAGGTTTCCAGCAGAGTGAAAAGAAAACCCACAAATTGGGAAAAAATCTTCATGGACAGCACCTCAGACAAAGGACTTCTGTATAGAACTTGTAAAGAATTAAAAAAATCAGACCCTCGAAATTCAAAGAACCAATCCAAAAATGGGCATCTGAAATTAATACTCAGTTCTGAAATGAAGAAAAACAAATGGCAAATAAATACATGAAAAAATGTTCATCATCATTAGTCATGAGAGAAATGCAAATTAAAACCACACTGAGATTCCATCTCACTCAAGAAAAATGGCCAAGATAGAAAATATTACCAACAACAAGTGTTGGAGAGTCTGTGGGGAAAAAAGAACTCTTCTACACTGTTGGTGGTAGTCTAGACTGGTGCAAACACTGTGGAAGTCAGTCTGGAGATTCCTCAAAAAGCTGGGTTGGAAGCCCCATTTGACCCAGCTATTCCACTTCTAGGCATATTCCCAGAAAAACTGAAAACATCAAACCTCAGTGATATATGTGCACCCATGTTTATAGCAGCACAATTTGTATTAACCAGATCTTGGAAACAACCTAAGTGCCCATCAACTGAGGAATGGATAAAATGTTTTGGTATTTTTATACAATGGAGTACTAATCAACTAAGAATGATCACATTGAGATATTTATAAATAAATGTACACAACTTGAGACCATACTCAAAAGCGAAATAAACCAAACTCACAAGGGTAAATACCATATAGTCTCCCTAGTATGAGATTTGATAAGAGTATATAAGACTTTATGGTAAGCATGAGGCCCCATCTCATAGCTTTGAAGCCTTTCAATGTTTTCAATCATCAGTTGGAATGGTTTTATCCTGTTTTGTTTGACTATATCATGTGTGATGATATGATCAGCTGTTTTAAAGAAAACAAAACATTATGACAGCTATTGCTGAATTAGTATCATCCTTCTTAAAAGTCCTACCATGGTTTTTTTGTTCTACTACTGTTGGTTCTATCTATCACATTGTGTCTTATTGGAATTTGAATATGTGTGATAGTTCAAACAAATTTTTGTCTTTTTTATCCAAAATGAGATCTTATAGTACCCATTGATCATTTTCTGTTATTCGGTTCAGAAAGCCCCGTAATTCATTCACTCTATGCATGGCTTTATACTATTATGTTATGCTTGATATTATTGTATTTGAAACTATGCTCAACTATAGCAGAGTAAGAGATATGGTGTCAGCTATTGTTGATGTCCAGTTGTCTTAATGTAAAGTACTGTGTTGCCTATGTTGTCCTGTTCTGATCTGCTCTGTACTGCCCCCTTTTGTTTTATTCTCTTTCAAATGAAAAAAATTAAAAAAAAATTTAAAAGATGAAAAGCATTATTCTGTTCAACAGGTCCCTGAAAACAAAAAGAGATAGCAATTTTAGTCTCAGACACCGCAGGCTTCACCCTAAAACTGATTAAAGAAAAGAAGGTCACTACCTATCAGTTACGGGAAAATCTAACAAGAGTAGACAACATTTATAAATCTTTATGGACCAAATATTTGAGCATCTATCTTCCTAAAACAAATACTGCATAACATAAAATATCAAATAAATGCTAACATATTGATAGTGGTGTATATTAAGAGCCACTCTTATAAAGAGTATGAGCAACAAAATAAGAACAATTCATGAAGTATCCCGCAAAATCTTTTAGAATTAATAGTTAACTTGAACAATGTAACAGGTTGCAAAATCAACACACAAAAATTAATAGCATCGGTATACACCAATATTGAATAAGTGAGACCATGTTATGAAAAATGGAACCATTCATGAGAATATCAAGAAAAGTGAAACTCCTAAGTATTAACCTGTCAAAGGAAGTGAAAGAATTCCACAAAGAAAACTACAGTACTCTGAATGAGGAGATTGAAGAGGACATCAGAAAATGGAAAGTTGCCCCCTGGTTTTGGATCGACAGAGTCAGTATTGTCAAAATGTCCATAATTCCAAAACAGATATTCAGACTAAGTTCACTCTCAGTGAAAATTCCAAGAGCATACCTCACAGATCTAGAGAAAATAATCCTAAAATACATATAAAACTACAAATGACTCAGAATAGCAAAAGCAATATTGAGCAAAAACAGCAAATCTGGAAGCATCACATTACCTTACCTCCAGTTAAGTTATAAAGCAACCGTATTAAAAATAGGATGGCAGTGGCACAAAATAAGATGTATGGCTCATGGAAACAGAATACAAGATATAGAAACATCCTCAGATACATTAATTATTTGCTCTTTGACAATGGAAACAAAAGTATAACTTGGAGAAAAGATAACCTATCCAACAAATGGTTTTAGGGAAACTGTTTTCCTGCTTGTAGATGATTGAAACTAGACTCATGTCTCACCATATATCATTCTAAAATGAGAATGGATCAAAACTCTGAGTATTAAACCAGAAATATTGAACCTACTAGAATATAAAATATGTAAAACTCTTCATGGCATACATTTTGGAAAGCATTTTTGAGCAAATAACAGCAAGAATAAGCAAATGAGATTACATAAAATTTACAATCTACACAACAAAAGATCAATTACTAGAGTAAAGTGATAACATAAAAAATGTGACAATATTGCCAGCTTTTCTTTATTAAGAAGATTATTATCTAGAATGCGTAATGAATTAAGAAATTTGACAATTTAAAAGAAAGCACAATCAAGACTGGGAAAGTGAAAGGAACAGATACTTCTCAGAGGAAGAAATGCAAAGGGCCAACAAATTTATTAAAAAATATATAAACTTCCAGGTCCTTAGAGAAATGCAAGTTAATGCTAAAATTTCATTTTGTACTAGTAACAATGACAATTTTAAGACTCAAAAAATAACAAATTTTGGTTTGTTTATAGTAAAAAAACTTCTTACATTGTTATTGAGAATGTAAACAAGTACAAATCGTTATGCAAATCAGTGTGGAATGTTGTCAAAGAATTAAATTAGAAATTCCATATTATCTGTTCTATGTATCTTCCTCAAATATTTAAGAACTTCATACTTTATAGCAACACAATATATAATACCTAAAAACCTGGGTAAAGACTGTGTATTCAACAAAAGATGATTAGAAAAGGAAAATGTGATATCTATACATAATGCATTATCACTTAGCTATAAAGAAAAAATTGAGACATTTGTTGGAAAGTGGATATACCTCAAAAATGTTGAAAGAAATTAATCAGGTACAAGAGCTTAAATACTGTACATTTTCTCCCATTGTAGTAAGGTATATTGCAAACACAGAGAACAATAAAGAATGTATAAAAATGTAAAGGGGTAGATCTCTTGCAAAAGGCATAGGATCCAAGATGGTGAGAAGGGAGAAAAATGGAAAGGGGAAATCAATAGGTGAAATACATGCCATGCGCTGAAAGCTAAGAAACCCAATGAATGTAAATATCATATGTAATAAACATGAGATAAAATAAATAATATCAACAAGAATGAAAATGGAGAAAGGGGATTTAGAGGAAGACACAGGAAGACGTCAGGAAATAGGATTAAAGTACAAGAATAAGCCAGTATTATGGAATCTACTTACTCAATGAGATGATTGTAAACTTCATGCTAAACAAATAAGTACTAAGAAAAGAGAAATAAACACAACTAAGAGCCAGAATTTTTAAAAGTTTAACAAAAGTGACATTTAATTAAACAAAACAGAGACCCCTCAAATTAAAACAAATATTTGAAAACACACATCTCAACAAATAATAAAAAATCAATAAGATCATAAATTTGATGACCAGTTATATACCGAAGGAATGGGTAACCTAAGAGTAACAGATAAATTCCTTAAAAACTCAGCAACATAACAGCCTCACATCAGCAAGTTTGAGAGCTGAACAGAACTACATCAAGTAAAAAGATTAAATCATTAATCAAAAATCTACCAGCAATGAAAATTTTAATACCACGTACCTTCAGTTGTGAATACTATACAATTTTTAAAAACATTAATATCAGTTCCTTTCCAATTTTTCCAAAGAAAGGGAGAACACTGTCAAATTTACTTTATGAGACTGACAATAGTAAACACTGATAAGAATTCAGCAAAAGAAAAGCATGAACCAATATTATACATGAATACTGATACTAAAATCTTGAACAAAATACTAGCAAATCAAATACAATAGCACACTAAAAGGATCACACAACATGGCGATGTGGGAATTATTCCAGGATTCCAAATTTCATCATACTAAAATCTGTAATAGTGGTAAACCACAGTAACAGAGGACGGATAACAAATATGTGATTATTGCAATATATATACAAAAACATTCAGAAAAACTTGAAAAATTTTCATAATATAATCGCTTAACCTATGAATAGAAGAAGATCACTGTAATATAATAAATATAACCTATGAAAACCTCAGAGCTAATATCACAGGCAGAGATGATTACAAATATTTGTCTGTAGGATGAGGTAAAAAGAGAAACACAGAATTGCATTTTTATTCAGTATTTTATTGCAACTGTGAGTCAGAGAAATTATAAAAGAAATACAAATATAAGGTATCCTAATTGGAAACAAAGATGACAAATTATCCTTATATGAACATAACAGATTTTATATGTAGGAAATCTTTTTTCCACTTTTACTTTTTTGTTAGTATATGTGTGCAGTCAAAAGATGAAACATATACATAAAAGAAATCCTAGTTAGAATTAATAGTGTAGTTTATTATTTTCACATAAATGTAATTTGGGTTCAACAAAACATTAAAATTAAAATCAAACTTGAAAAGGTAAAGGTAGTAAATATATTACTAGGCAGCAAGTTAGATATGTGCTTCTGGCCTCTACCTGCCAGCTTCCACCATCAGAAAGCTTGCTTCCTTTGGGAAGTCAGAGGGAGCAGGTGCATGCAGCCAGGTAAGCTCTGTGCACCCACAGGCCACCATTGGAGAAACTTGTTTCCTTCTGGCAGCCTTCACTCACCAGGAGGATCAGACAAACACACCCTTGTGTACCTGCCACCATTGGGGAAGTCCCAGTGTAGACACACATGCTAAGAGAAGGTAGCCCCACCACCACAAACACCTGGCCATCCAGGAAGCATCAGTGTAGCTGCACAGACCTGGAGAAGCCTGCCTCAGGTCCTGCTGTCTCCCTGTAAACATGGGGTTAGAGGAAACCATGTACCTGACCCATTCCTCTACACTGTGGAGGCGCACCCAATGTGGGAAGTACCTGAGGCCCCACAATCATCTTGTTGAGGAACTCAGTAGAGTATCAAGACAAAGGAGCAAAAGGCAATCTCAGACTTCCAGCCCAAACAGAACAAGTCTGAGAGATAAAGTCATGGAAAAAAATGAAAGTAAAACACCTGCAACCTCTGAGAGGATAGCAACTGAAGTAAAGAAACTACTTCATGAGACTGTATAATCAATCAAATAACAAATAATATATCAGGTAAAAGTAGAAATAACAAACATAATGAAAGAATAGCTAAGCACATGTAAAGCAGACATAGATAAAAAAAGGAACATAGGAAAATGATAGAAATTTTGAGTGAATAATATAGATAGGAATTCCAATGCATAAAACACATTCAAAGAGAGATCCAGGAAATTAAAAAGTCAATCAAAAGCTGCAAAAACTGCTTGAAAGAGACTTAAGATAGACTTTCAGACCTTGAAGACAGGATTGCTGCTAGCAATCATGAAAGGAAGATCTCTCAAATATAATAAGAAACCAGGAAATAGCAATTCAATAGCTGCAAGACAACACAAAGAAAAATAATTTGAGTCATAAGTAGGAGTGAAGAAGCAGAGGTCAACACAAATGAAATAAAAAGAATATTTACAGAAGTAATAGCAGAAAACTTCCCAAACATTGGCAAAGGACCTTGTACAGATAGGTGAGGCATATAGAACTCCAAGGAGCCATAATCAAAGTGAATCTACACCAAGATATATAATAATGAAGATCCTAAAAATTTAGCTCAAGAACAGAATATTAAAAGCTGTTATAGAAAAGAAATGGATTACCTATAAAGGAAAAGCCAATCAGAATTACAGAAGAATTGTCAACACAAACCATCAAGTCAAGGAGAGTTTGGAGTGAAGTGTTTCTTTTTTTTTTTTTTTTGGTACCAGGGATTGAACTCATGACCTTGTGCTTGCCAAGCAGGCGCTTAAGCCACTAAGCTAAATCCCCAGCTAGTGAAGTGTTTTAAATCCTGAAAGAAAACAGCTCCCAACCCAGGCTGATATACCCACAAAAATTTCAAAATTTTTGGAAAAAATAAGGTATTTCCATAACAAAGAAGAGCTGAACAAATTCATAACCACCAAACCAACCCTACAGAGACTGCTAAAGTATAAACTAGAGAGAGATAAAGATGACTGCATTTCCAGGAACAGCAGCAGAAGAGGATTAACAAAAAGAGAGATGATTGAATGAAGAGGAAAATTGGAAGGCCAACAGCAGGAGGATATCACAGCAGAGAAAAACCTATGTACACTAGTTGTAACCAATAATGTAGTTGGTCCCAATACACCAATAAAAAGAAATGCAGGGAGAGTGAATCAAGAAACAAGATCCTTGTGTACAGCTGTACACAAGGAACACATTAAGCTGGAAAGTAAATTCATAGGCTGACAATCAAAGGAAAAAAAACCGATTGTTCCACCCAACAGGAGACTAGCAAAAGAAAGGGTAACTTTCTCATCAACTGAAGAATAGATAAGAAGGAAAAGTTGAAGACCTACGTTCTGGCTTTTGAGTTTCTGGGGAGCTACTGGGATGCTGGACAGGGTCCAGCAGATTGCAGGGCCTCAGTCAACCACATTCAGTGGTCTGGTTTCAGTCCAGGAGGCAGGAATCTTGCTTGAGGACTCTGGGCTCAATTGGCCTAACCTGGGGACAACCTTGAGACCAGCACTGCCAGCTGCTGAGTTCATATCCACACCTCTAGGACAAGGGATTGTGCCCTGTGCCTCTGCCGGGGCCCAGTTATCCACGCCCAGCTTCTGCATCTCAATTGAGAGCCAGGAGTCTACAGAGAGGTGGAGGTTGCCTGGAGTGAGTTCCGGTGACCTGGGGAAAGTTGGAGACCTACATTCTGGCTTTTGAATTTCTGGGGAGCTACTGGGATGCTGGACTGGGATCAAAAGATCGCAGGGCCTCAGTGAACCATGCTCAGTGGTCTTGTTTAAGTCCGGGAGGCAGAAACCTTGCACGAGAACTCTGGGCTCAATTGGGCTGGCCTGGGGACAGCTTGAGACCAAGGCTGGGTGGTTGAGATCTTATTCACACCCCTAAGAGAGGGAATTGTGCCCCAGGGATTTCTCTGGCCCCAGTTCTCCACACCTTGTTTCCACCTCACAATTTAGGGAGCCAAGAACCTGCAGAGGAGCTGAGACTGCTCCAGTAGCTGAGGGTAAAGTAGAAGATTTGCAACACACCCAGAGGAAGCTTTGGAACACCACTTAAACCAAGGAAATAAAAATGATAAAAGGAAAGACAAAAGGCAGGCTCAAATCACCAGCCCATCCCAAAAAAGCCTGGGAGCCATGTACATAAAAGAAAATAGAAGCCATACACATGAAATGATTGAAATGATATCAACTGAAATAAAGAAGCAACTAGGGGAACCTATGGAGAAATTCAAATTAGAAATGATTGCCCAGATAAAAGAGGAAAAGATAAAAGTAGTGAAAGAAATAGTGAACACATCTAGTGAAGACACAGCTGAAAAATTAGAGGAACCAAGCAAACAGATAGAATCCCTGAATGAACACTGTAAGAAACAAGCAGAATACATGAAGCAGATAAAAAGAGATATACAGGAAATCAAAAACGCAATTGAAAGCTGCCAAAACAGCCTCAATGAAAGTGAAGATAGAATTTCAGACCTTGAAGATAAGATCACAGCTAGTGAACAGGAAATTAAAGATCTTATAAAAATAACAAAGAATCAAGAAATAACAATTCAACAACTACAAGAAGATGCAAAGAAAAATAACATAAAATTAATAGGGATAAATGAAAAAGAAGGGGACAGCCCAAATTATATAAAGAGGATGTTTACAGAAGTAATAGCTGAAAACTTCCCAAACATGAGAAGAGAAACAGACATCTGGATAAGTGAAGCCTATAGAACTCCAAACAGCCATAACCAAACTAAAACTACACCCAGACACATAATAATCACCATCCCAGAAAACCACCATAAGAACAGAATTCTAAAAGCTGTTAGAGAGAAAAGACAGATCACCTTTAAAGAAACACCTATCAGAATCACAGCAGACTTCTCAGCACAACCAATGAAGTCAAGAAGCCCATGGAGTGAAGTATTTCAGATCCTAAAGGAAAAAGACTTCCAACCCAGACTCATGTACCCTGCAAAACTGTCCTTCAAAATGGATGGAGAAATAAGATACTTCCATTACAAAGAACAGCTGAAAAACTTCAGGACCACTAAACCAACCTCACACAGAACACTGAAAGACATTCTAGATGCACATACAATAAAACCACCAAGAAAGGCAGATGATTAAATTGAGTGGAAAGCTAAAGATACAACAGTAGAAAGATAACATGTCAACAATAACCCAATATATAATAGTTATAACCATTAATGTAAATGGCCTCAATTCACTAATCAAAAGAAACAGACTGGCACAATGGATCAAGGAACCACATCCAACCATATGCTGTGTACAAGAAACACATCTTACACAAAAGGACACCGATAGACTGCAAGTCAAAGGATGGAAAACAATACTTAATGAAACAGGAAACAAAAAAAAGCAGAAGTAGCAATCCTATTTGCAGACAATGTGAACTTCAAACCAAGAATGATCCAAAGAAATAAAGAAGGTGACTACATGCTAGTCAGGGGAAAACTTCAAGAGGAAGAGATAGCAATCTTAAATATGTATGCAACAAATTCCAGAGCAGCCAGCTATATAAAGCAAATATTAATAGAAATGAAAGGTGAAATAAACAATACCACAATTATAACAGGAGATTTTAACACACCATTGACACAGAGGGACAGATCAACTAGACAGAAAATCAGCAAAGAAATAACAAAACTGAATCACACCTGTGAACAAATGGACTTGATAGAAGTATATGGAGTTTTCCATTCAACATCAGAATATACATTGTTCTCAGCAGTACATGGGGCATTCTCTAAAATAGACCATATACTAGCCCACAGAACATATTTAAGTAAATGCAAAAGAATTGAAAATATCCCATCAGGAAGATGTAAAACTGCTGAATAACCCAATTTCTATTACTGAAATTGAAAATGTAATTAAGTCCTTGCCAACAAAGAAGAGCCCAGGCCCAGATGGATTCACTGCAGAATTCTACAAGAAATACAAAGAAGACTCAAACTCTTCAATGAAATTGAAAGTAAAGCAATTCATCCTAAGTCATTCCTGGAAAGAAATGCTGAACACATCTAAAGAAGAGATAGTTAAAAAATTAGAAGAACAATAAAAAATTTGGAAACAAATTAACAATATAAGAAACAAACACAATGCATGAAACAGATTCAAAGAGATATATAGGAAATGAACAATTCCATTGAAAGCTGGCAAAACTGCCTCAACAAAAGTGAAGATAAACTTTCAGACCTCGAAGACAAGATTGCAGCTAGTGAACAGGAAAGGAAGGATCTTTTAAAAATAACAAGGAATCAGAAAATAACAATTCAACAGCTGCAAGATGTGGCAAAGAAAAACATCATAAGGTTATAGGTATAAAATAAAATGAAGGTGACAACACAAATGATATGAAGAGGCTATTTATGGAAGTAATAGAGATATTCATAAATAAATGGACACGACTTGAGACCATACTCATAAGTGAAATAAACCAAACTCACATGTGTAAATACTGTATATTCTCCCTAGTATGAGAGTTGGTAAGCATATATAAGATTTTATGGTAATCATGATTTCCCATTTCATTGCTTTGAAGACTTTCAATGTTTTCATTCATCAGTTGGAATTGTTTTATTCTGTTTTGTTTCACTTTATTATGTGTGATGGTATGAGCAGCTGCTTTGAAGAAAACAAAACATTATGACAGCTATTGCTGATTTAATATTGTCTTCCTTAGAAGTCCTACCATGCTTCTACTCTGCTATTACCATCGGTTCTATCATGTTGTGTCTTATTGGGATTTTAATATATGTGATAGTATACACAAATCTTTTTATTGAATATGAGATATTATAGTAGCCATTGATCATAGTTATACGGTTCAGAATGTCCTGTAATTCTTTCATTATCTTGCATGGTTTTACACTATTGTGTACATATTATTGTAACTGAAACTATGCTCAACTATAGCAGAGGAAGAGATATTTTGACAGCTGTTAATGTCCGGTTTTCTTATAGTAAAGTGTTGTGTTGCTTATGTTGTTCTGCTCTGATCTGCTTTTTTCTACACACTTTTGTTTTATTCTCTTTAAAATAAAAAAAAGTAATAAG